>DWHO01005216.1:0-10463 GCA_018247575.1 Eurytides lysithous rurik | reverse complement strand
GGTCGCGGAAGTGTGCGAAAGCGTTCCCGTGACTCTGCCTATATGCGTCTAGGTGGAACATCGTGGGGGTTTTAGTCGGTGCGAGTCCGACATAACCCGTCCTTGCCCACGCAAGGTCGGGTATGCGTAGGCATTTCCCCCACGTAAAACAAAAAAAAAAGGACTAGGGCAGGGGTGCTCAAACTTGAACTAGTGATGATTTAATCAACATTGCCAGAATTCGATCGATCCACTCTGTCGGCTGGAAATATATGTGATGCAGAGTTGCCGTGGCACCGATATAAGTATATGAGGACGTTGCAGAATTGTTAGAAGCGTTAATAGAAGTTTTTGCGAAATGAGTCATCAGATGAGTTAGGTGATTGCTGGCCTTGCGAAATCTCGTTGATGTCATTGTCAGGAATATGGCGGTTGGAATTTGGTATGTTTGATTGACTGCGAAAAAAATACAAGAGTTATGCGGGTGCCCAAGGGTGGCAGAAGATTATCACAAGTGACTTTTCCATGGAAAAGTAGTGGTTGCAGGCCTGAAGATTAGTAACAACGGAAACCCAGGTGTCGTGGTGATCACATCAGGCGAACCATCTGATCGATCGCAACCATCTTTGATAAGGAGGAATTCCCGTATGATTACAGTCCAGCATGTTTCAGGCGAAGAATGCTATTCTTATTGCACTGGCACTGAACCGTTCGCACCAGTCCGTTCCTTACAGTTCCTTAGAGGGTAGATGTAGAGGGTTGATGAGGGTAGATCTCCTCTGAGTAGTAGATGGCTAAGAAGCCTATACTCGCACCGAGGTAGCGGTTGCTTGCATTGACATTTTCCCATAAAGCAACCTACGTTTCGTAATACGTTTCTAATAGATACTCCAATTCTGTTCGAGGCTCTTGAACACCGTCTCTCCAAAGGTGGTGGTAACTCCATAAAACATACTTTTCTCTTTTTTCTAAAAACCTTTCCCTGCCTTTAAGATAAAGCTATCTTGTTTTATAAATGCCAAAATCTGGAACAAATATCAATAGCTCGTACAAATATTTGCCCGAGTGGAAATTTAACCCACGAGCTACTACGTCGAAGCCTATCTTATGTTTATCTTGTTATATATACGCTTAGCGAAAAGTTCAGCGACTTCGACTAGCAACAAACAGATGACCCGTTTGGTGCTAGTCGAAGGTGGCTAATCGTCGTCGTCGGATAAATCAAATGACTTCGACTAGCACCAAGCGGGTCATCCGTTTGATGCTAGTCGAAGGTGACTAATCGTCGTCGTCGGATAAATCAAATGACTTCGACTAGCGCCAAACGGATATAATAATAAAATAAAGGTGAACTCACGCGGTTGCTCATGTCGAAGTTGACCGGTGCCGAGTGATCGGTGGAGTCCGTGAGGCAGGACAGCGAGCGGCAGCCGTCGGCTGGCGACTCGGCCCCTCCGCATTCGCCCAGCAGCGAATCCGTCGACTGCTGAGATGCAGCTATACTGCTGCGCTGTTTGCACACGTCGTACGCTTTTTGTATATTGAACGAATGTGACAAAGAGCGGAGGTACTCGATTATTATTGCCATTTTGCAATTAAATTGATTATTTTTTTACGACATTTACAAAGCACACATTGCCCATAATAGCAAAGGATCAAAATTATACATACAGCATAATTTACAATAGACAGCCACAGGACAATTGTGTTGTTTGTATTTTTACTTAAAGTTTGTTATTCAAAAACGACTAACTACTGATTAAATATGTAAAATGAATTTTGTGTGTAAAAAAATTGACAACACTGTTTTTTTGTTCAATTCGTTCTAGATGTAACAGTTCAATAAAATATATCATAACAAAATAAAATTGTAAAAAACAACCAAAGAAAAAGGAAAACACGGATCCATGTTCTATACTATGATTTTGAGTTGATATTTGTAAAAATCCCAGCGAAACTTCAAAAACCAGTTCAGGAGCCGTTGTAAAAGAAGAGAAGTTATATAAAGCTCAGTTTTCTCGAATTTGTATATTTAACAACTACCTAGCAGTGGCTTGGAGGAGTTGTTACTAAGAGCAGTGGCGGTACTACCATACAAGCCCGGCTTGCCCTAATAAGCAAGCCGGGCTTTTGGGCTTGTATGGTAGTGACTAAGAGGTCAGCTTAATGTCACCGTCTCTACGTTTGATATCTTTTGATCGTGATGGTGAACGGTAGGGCCGGATTTAGAGGTCTGTCCAGATAAACTTAAAAAAAAAAGGTATTTTTTTGAAGTTTATGTGGGCGCCTCTCTTTTTTATCCCGGATGCTCTCCCCTAATTTCGGGAATGGGCAACGGCGTATGAGAGTAAATCGATTTATGGGAGCGACAATATATTTAACTTACCTTTAGGCCATTGTGCGTGGTGATTGAATGGCGCGCTTTCTTTATCTCGCTGTCAAACTTGACAGTGTTGTGTTCCAAGTTGATGGCGCCGGGGGCCGACATCGAGAGCGTCTTTGACGTTGATATGTTGTTGCTGCATGTAAGATAATCTCCAGTAATTTTACCCTTGACGTTACAAGCGAATACAACCCTTGCTACGTTTCGCATAAGGGTTAGTTTGTGTTATGTTGTTTATTAACTTGTGTCATTACAATCTCATAGGGAAAATTTATTAATCTTGAAGCCATCTTTAACAACCTTTAATAGTAGATACATATTATATTATGTGCATATTGTTAGTACAAATTATAATGCCACTGAGGCAAATGTAATGATCTCAATAACTCATGCGTTAGTTACAAAATGTTAGATAAAATACGAGGATTAACGAAAATAATATGAGGATTAATTGTGCTTTTTCAAAGTTAAAAATTACTTCAGTTAATAATGTTACCAACGTGTTGTTTTTGTGTTTGTTAGTGTAGTGCAGTAATAAAAGAAAAACAACTTAAAAAAGATAAAAAGGTAAAAGGCTAAAAATTAAGATGGCTAAAAAGCGGAATTTAACAACTTCAAGACATGAGTTTCATTTAAATTCATCATTGATGCAATTTCCATAACTTCTTTTATACTTCTTACGTTTCATCTTAACGACTCATAGATTTAAGCTGTTCAGTTAGTCCAACGTCACACCTTAGTTTTGCACATAGATAAAATTGCATTAGTTACGAAAAGTAATAAATGATTTAAAAATTGTCCACATTAATTATTATTGTTAGCCTTAATTATTAAAACATAAAGGAAATATTAAGTAAATAGCCAATTTCGAAGACAACGGTTTTCATGTCTACATACTGTCGTCAAGTGTGAGCAGGACAGAAAGTAGTTAAGACAGCATCGCGAACGAGAGAGAAATATTATGTCAGACTAAACAAGATGAGGATGTTTAAGACAATAGTGTATATACAATTACTGAGTTGGTTCCTTTACTCCCTATGATCACATCATTGCTTAAAATCAAGTGGGTCAGATAGATACCGAAAAAGGCTGAAATTGAAGCCTGTTAGTAAGCAAAAACAATTGTGAGCGCATTCAATGCCTGCATGCACACACGCGGTGTAAGGGTAGTTGGGCAGGAGTAAAAATAAATGTCTATGAGACGGCGTACGATCTGGGGGAGGGGGGGCTCAGAACGAAGAAGGCATGGCGGGCTTTCTTGTATTCTTTATCTGCTATTTCAATGGATTTCTATAAAACTGCAGTCCACATCATTTATATCCACGTAGGACTATACAATTAATACGCAACCTAAGGTGTGACGCTGAGCGCTGGCTCGATAGCGTGAAACAGACAAACCTATAGAAGCCGAGCGTGGCATCGCGGGTGCCGATGCTCTTAGAGAGTTGGGTGGCGGCGTTAGGGCGCGCCTTGCCGGCCGGCAACGTTTGCGACGACACCGGCGAAGCGCCCTTGCTGCCGACAAGATGGCGTCAGTGCGCGACAGCTGACCACAACACGTTCCCGAAACGTCCCCACGATCGACAGATCAACCGAACTCACGGTGAGAATTATCGAAGGAACAGACCTTTTCGTCTGCTCCGATAAATAACACGGTCCACAGATTAACTGTCCACTAATGAACGAAAAGTTTCATGATCTGTTTCGATAAAATAACTTGAATGGAACCACAACGGCCCACAGGTAAAGTATAGTATTCTAGCGAGTGATACATTTCGACATTTAAAGTTACATATATATATAAATATGATTAAAATCATATATCGTGAAATGATTTAATAAATAATATTAATATTTTTATAACAATCATTTGTATTTCGTAAATTATTCAATTTTATAATAAGTAAAATTAACTATCCTAGCTTTGATACTGAATGTTCTATATTCATTCGCGCCTCCTGCGAAATGGCTTCTTTCAGATTATTTCATAATTTGCCTCTTCTTACAACATATTAAGTTGGTTTCACTGAGTTTATGAACCAGGCCAAAAAAAAAACCCATTCCATATGATTGCTTAACGCTCTATTCTAGAAGAAACAGTTTCGTTCAACCGACAGTTAAATCGTCATCCACACTACTATAGAATAAACCAACACCAAAAGTAGTGTTGTATCATTGATTATAAAATCATCATGGTAAGTTTTCATAGATAATAAAAACACCGTGCTTAACTTCCCCGATTTATAAACATCTCCCAGAAAATTTTATAACGGCACAACATAACAAATCATAAAAAAAATCCTTTATATAATTTATTACAAACTGATCTTTTGAAATAGGGATGGGAACAGAAGTGTGAATAGAAAGAAATGAAAACCTCGTAACATCAACAGAACGATAAATCGTTTACATTGAAACGTGGAGCACTAAAAAAAGGGCAACACTAGAGAAACAATTCGGAAAGATAGTTCGAAAATGTTACGTGTAATAGCTTGAAATGTTTTTCATTTTGTGTACTAGTAAGGCTGTTAATTTTGTAATAAAAAAAAAAACCCTATGAATTGTTAAACCGTTACCCGATGAAATGGAGGTTTAGAAGCGAACGGAAGTAAGGGATATCACAGAGATATTTTGCAATGTGTGAAAGCATAGGCAAAGCTTAATGATTGACACATTAAAAGATCCAATTTTTAGTTTTAGCTAAAAGTAATAGTTCTGTTATTTTTTAATTCTGGTTTTCTATTTAATCAACTTTTTAATAGAATCCATTTGATATCCATCAATCGATATTTTAAGTTACGGACATTTCAACAATTTCCGACGGACAATCAATTAGATGATTGACAAACGACACGAATACAATTCGTATAACAGCAAAACAATACGCATATTAATTTATTATATGATTTTGACACAGATAACATATACATATATTATTCAGTCCGGTACATGACAACAAATATAAAATGTGCACAATAAAAACGTCACAATGTTTAATTTGAGTGAGTTTTAATTAATTATACCATTTCTTCAATTTCACAACCTCTTTAAAGCCTTTTGATTGCCAATGTGAACAAATATAATATGTTGCCCATCATGAAATTACAGCAATTACATTTTATGACACAATTATTCCTTTTGATTCTTTCATACAGATGTTGCCGATCATGAAATTCCTTTTGATTCTTTCGTACAGAAATGAAAAAATGGCCAGCTTTGTAGTTTGTGTAAATTTTATATTTACGTTACGTAACAGATTGAACGTGTGATCATTAAACACGTACAAAAATCCATTCGCCTAACATCCATCCATATGGACGGAGGCATTCCTTTCCTGCATCTAAAGAACCGTATGAATCCATACATATATTCACAAATATCGACGCTGGAAAATAAAAACGTAGTAAATGACATAAGGAGTATTTTTTTTTGACGCTTGCTTATTCAAACTTCAACCAGAAAACAACCATTTGATTCTATTATAATCAACATATCAACATTTATTTTGTGTTTTGTCTTCTGGTTGATAAAATAGTCAACGATCAACACTGCAGTTATAAATACACAGGCAATAATTATATCATAGTAAGTTTATACTCGAATGGATACAAACAAGTTGAAATGCAAAACGAAATTTCAATTGTTCAGTTTTCAAGCTTGTAGAACGATACGCCAAAAATTTAATTAAGTAGTGTGTTCGTAAACCTGTGAAATATCGTGTTTGTCTATTTAGTTATCCATTTCAACGTCATCATTGTTAATTACATTGTTGAAATCAGTAAATTAAACCACGCCGATTAGTGTATGTCTAGTTAATAATTTTGGTTCTGCTAGTTATTGCATTTTTGCTTTCCAACGTCGATATGTAGTTATCGTTTTTGTCTATTTTGTACATAGTATAAACATATAAATGTTATCAAATATTTGTAGTTAATTTAGGGGATAAGAAACGAGAGGGAAAGGCCGTGTGGTTGTCAATAAAGGCTTGCCCATAGCAACATTATAATCTACACGATTTTAAAACTGCTTGCGCTGTGCTCATCTCTCAGAGGTATTAGATGGCATATCTCCATAACCAATAAACCTGGTGGCAGTATGGGCCGTGAAACTGGAACGTAGTACTACTTACACATGACTGCCTAGCGATGGAATAACTGAGAATACAAAAGTACCACCACAGGCTGTCTACGAAAATGAGTCCTACTACTGAAACCAGACCATTGATCATCACCTTAAAGGCAAGCAAACCTGAAAAATGTTGCGAATGTCCATGGACGGCGGTGATAACTTACAATCATGTGAGCCGCTTGCTTTATCAACTCCTTCTAGTCAATCAACCAACTCAACTTCTTGACCATCTCTCTCCATCTCCACAACTCTGATTCAAATGGAATACCTGTCAGGATCGCGGCTGATGAGCGATATGTGGCAGTTCCAACCGGACTCGAGGCCCATCTTCTCGCTGAAAACCCTCGAACGGAGCTCGTTCTCCTTGCTGAAGTGGACGAAGCGGATGCAGGCCCGCTCCAGACGCTCGATCAGCTCGACCATGTCGCTCTGCGCCTGGTATTGCATCGTCACCATGCCGATGAACACCTGTCGAGAGAATTCACCGTGCCCTCGGATAGCAGTAATGATAAATGTGAAAAAGTTCATAGCGCCCTCTATTTCGATTTAACTATTTGGATGTTCTTGCGGGTTCTAGTGATGATATGTAACAGAAGAGATACGTAACATTTATGTGTTCATCTACTGTACATGAATTGGGAAAGTTCATGTTACCATTGCACTCTCTTCTAGACAACGGTAGGAAAAGTTATTTTTTATGGAGTAGGAAGCAAACGAGTTTTCAAAATTAAGCAGCAGAAAATATGGCCGCGTGGCTAAACCAACGTAAAAAATGGCTCATATGATAATATTCACGTGCGTTATTAATATTTTATATATTCACAGTTAAGGAAAGTCAGTAAGAAATATCATTTTCTAGGAGTATTCAATTTGAGGACTTAATAAATTAAGTTCCTTACTTCCAAAAAATATATTGTACATAAATGATTAATAACATAAACAAAGTATCGAATTCTAAAACAAAAACCGCTAATACAAATTCGGCATAATATAATAAATAATTCTTATTTACCTGGTTGCATTGCATGTCAAAGAATCCTTCAGCGTCGCTGACGTCGTCATCGGTTACTTCGTTGAATAATAAAGAATCTGTGGGTAGAATGAAATCAATAGCAACGGATCATTAACTTCAAAAATTCTAAGACTTCAAATCAATTAGCCAAATAGAATTAAAGGAAAAAGATAAAATAATCGTAGAAATACAACTATCTGCAGTATAAAAAAATACTACAACATGTAAACCACAAAATGTAGTTCAAAAACTGTTAGTTGGGCTTTCAGCTAGCTGGAAGCAAGCGAAGTATTATTATTAAGAGGCAAAATCGGATAGTCCGTATAACAATATAACAATTACACAGATTAACCAATGTATGTTTACAATTCATGACATCAATAAGACGATTACGATGGTGATAATCACGATGTAAGCACAGTCGGTGTTGTGTTAATATTTCCATCATAACGGCCACGTACCTGTATTATGATTTTAGATCGCATTTTATCCATGTACTAACCGGTCGAGTGAAAATGTAGTGCCGGCGCGTCTGCCCACTGTTGGGAGTGGGGCGCGTACAGCTGTCTGCTATCCGCCGGAAGCTCGAGGTAGAGGCGCGACAGAGACGGCGATATACCACGTGTCAACGGCCTGCAAACGCCAAAAGATTGCAACATTACCCCAAACCTCTATTTGTCTTAAGCCCGCGTATTTTAACCAACTTCAAAGGGGATTCCACCCGGGGCAAATATTTGTATGATTGATATAATTGATCTGGTTTTGGGCGTTTGTCAGTGCAAAATATAGATGTATGTAAAACGCTCATACAAAATATTTCTATATTACTTTAGACATAAATAAAGAAAAGAAAATAATTAAAAAAAATCTATGTATAAAATCGATACCCCTGCAATTTGCCTACTGATGTTTATTTTAATGATGATTTTTGGTGGTTAAAGCTTTTATTGTAATGGTTTATCTCAAGGTTGGTCCAATAGAAATGTTCTTTTTGTTGGACCTTGAACTGCGAGGATCCGCCATGTAGCTTAGTGACGAAATTTATATTGTGTTAGTTTTCATTTTGAATTCTATAAAACATTTATAAAGTGATAAACATAGAATACTTTTTGAAGTAATAAATATATATTCGTACTTGTAAGCGAATGCCGTGCAGTAAGCGGTGAGAGAGTTCCTCTGGTAGAAGTCTATAATCTTCTTCCGATCCGAAGGCGATATCGGAGTGAGGTCTCTCCCGTTCCAATAGTCCACGCACGAGTCTAGTATGATGTCAGCTGTGCCCTGGATATAATTTATGACGTTTGAATATAGGTACATTAATAAAATCCCAAGCACTCTTTTTGTGTCTATATATCTTTACTAATATTATAGAAACACAAAAACTACGCCAACGAATGGCGTAGTTTTTGTGATGGAGATAGACTATATAGACAACATTTTACCTCATACGTCACGAACATTTTAAATTACAAAAATAAAAATTACATGGAAATGAAGCTGCGGGTCAAGTCTAGTTAAGTAAGTCTACAAAATTTAAAGCATATAAGTCTCTCACACAATTATAACATATGGATTCCCATAATGTTATAATTGTGTTGAAAATTAATTTTATTCAAATCCAAATAATCTTCTCAATATAAAATTCTCTATAATATCTAGTAACAGATATTCCAATACATAACAAATTTTCCGATATTGTTGACGAGTAGCAATAAAGTTACAAAATACAAGAAAAAAAATTAAAACAGTACGTACAAATAACACCAAAGTATGACAGAGACAAAAGATCGGGGGACTTGGACAAAGTTACTTTCTTCAGTTCTTACATCAAAAGAAGGAAATGTCTCTTTAGTCAACAATATATGCAATTAATTATTTAATTTCGTTGCGGGACTTTGCTTATACTCCGAGGGCTTATAGAGGGAAAAAATCTGCATATGTGAGAAAGGGATAGAAATAGTAGGGTTAGATATAGAGATTGGTGAGACCTGTGTAAGCATTTGCAGCTGGTTGGCCTGATCCTTCACGATGACGGCCAGCATGTGCGGCAGGGGGACCTTCACGCGGGTGCTGAGGTGAAGCGAGCGGACGAATCGCGTCTCGCGGCGTATCGTATCCGCTTGCTGGCGACAAACAAATTTGAACCTTTGGTTAATAGCAATAAGGTCCGTATTAAATGAACTCAAACATTGTCAGAAAGGTTATGTTATAGTTAGAATAATATCACTAAACTAACTGGCCCGTTGGTGTAGTGGTTTGTGCAAAGCCAGAGGTCGAGGATTCCATTCCTACCCAGGACAAAATATTTGTATGATGAGCAGAGGCATTTGTTCTGAGCCTGGGCATTAATTATCTACATAATTATGCATTTAAAACATATATTGCCATCTGGTCAAAAATCAGGCTCTGCCTAGTTTGGGATCACATGACTATGTGTGAGATGTCCGAAAACAAAAACAATTATATATCATATTGCCTACCACCAAATAGCATAGATCGAATGAAAAATAAATGACTGAATAATTGTTAATACATTCTTATTTAAGAATATTCTAAAATAAATTTTATAAAATTTTATTGTCACATTCATCTTTCTCAATTTACACTAATGTTTCATTATTTCTTATAGGTACGACCACAAATATAATATGACAGGTCCTCAAAGCCGGATTCGCACTTACCAAGTGCCTGAAAACGGCAAGACAGTCCTGCACAGTGTAAGACTCGGCCACGGAGTCAGTGAATCCTATCTGCTTCGCCAGCTCACAAAGGCAGCGTCGATTTGTCACCGGCACCAAGTCCTCGCTGGATGTAGATCATGTAACGGAATATTATAATTGATACATTTGACATTTAATTTTTTTTTTTTATGGATTAGGCTGATAAACGAGCAAGCGGCTCACCTGATGGTAAGTGATCACCGCCGCCCATAGACATTTGCAGCATTGCAGAACTGCAAAT
>DWHO01005215.1:0-10464 GCA_018247575.1 Eurytides lysithous rurik | reverse complement strand
CACCCCCCATAGACATTTGCAAATTTACACAACTTGCAAATGCGGTGCCAACCTATAAGGGGGGGGGGAGGTGAAAGGAAGGGTAAGGAGGAGGGAGGGAGCGAGAGGCGGAGAAAAAAGAGAGGAGATGGAATGAGAGATGGAGGAAGTGTATCCCTCCCCACCGGCCATCTCACTCACCAGACAGAACGCGGAAGCTCACTTCTTACACTAACGTATTCATCTGGTTTGAGCCGGCCCATTCAGCAGCAGGAACAACTGCACGGTTCAAAACCGCCGTACCACCGTAAAAAATTGTAAACTTGTGACTTGAGCTGTAATTTTTCCTTGTAATGTTTTTATTTTATTTTTGTACATGATATCGCAGAATATTAACGCTTATTCCCTCGAATTTCAAAAAGAGCGTCACGTAAAATACTCAGGAGAAATCCATCCTTTTACGTGCATTTTGTTAGTAAACTCCATAAACTCCCAAGCGAACAACACTAAAACCGGCCCATACCTCGTGGAGTTATATAAAAAAGAGATATACTTAGCAAAGTTTTACAATGTTTCTAAAATATAAAACGCGGCATAATTTCAGCAATAGTTCCATATCAGAGAAATTCGAAAATCATCTTTACGCTGAAGGTCACAATAAATAAGAAATCTCAAAATGCTATAATTTGAAAAGTGTTTAATAGAAAAAACACTCAATTCATTTCACGTCTACAAACGTTACAGCGACATCACTTTTAAAAATATAATTGACAATAATCGTACTATACCTTAAGGGGTAAATCATATCAGGACACGAGGGGTTGTGACGCATTTTCATTATGACTCATGGGGCATTCGCGTGAGTCATTTTCACGTAACGCTTCCTACCCCCATATGCATGGTGGCCTATCATCTGGCCGTTAAGGGTTCACAAATTACTAGTCATTCGCATTAGATGACTTTTCGTTTTAATTATCGTAACAAATGACCGCATGTCGTTAGTGCATTTTAATGATGGAAGAACCTATGAGGTTTATTACTGAGTATATTAGGAATAAGTTGTTATGTATGTTCCCATTTTTTTTTACGGAGTAGGCTGACAAACGAGCAAGTCTCTCACCTGATGGTAAGTGATCACCAACCGTTACTCCGCCGCAACTTAATTCACTAGTTTAATGACAAGAATACCTCTACATATAACTTATATATTAGATACATATAAGAAAATAACAATATTTGCTTATAAATATAATAAATATTTCTTCAACCGTTGTACAATTAGTAAGTTGTTTTGAAGAAGTGTCAATAACAGATGCCTGACTGACTTAAGTGACAAAATACCACTGTTAAAGTGTCTTTTTACTTTTGCATTCATCGAGAGAGTTGATGGCTGGGGTTTTTAAAGGGTTCTGTATACAATACATTTGAAATATTCGTGATAGTTGGGGATAACTTAATAATAAATGGGCTATTATCGACAAAGATCGGAGGTGTAGAATATAGAATTGCGCTAATTGAATATTAATATTTCATTAAATTAAAACTGAGTTGTATGTTCCATTGAATATTATTTATTGAATTGTCATTAATTATTTGACAAAATGACTACGTTCTGCAGTATTGACGTAATTCAGAAAACAACTAGCTTATGCTTAATTCTAAAAAATGAAATATTAAGTCAGGCCAAGTGTAAAAAAGACAGTCCTGATATCACAACTACATTTCACTCTATTCGATATCACACGGTCCGTACGAGGATACTTATGGAAATATCGCGAGCAAATAACAGACACTCGAAGATACTGTCGCGTCGAGTTCAGTTAACAGTTCAATAAATACGTTACATCTTTTGTTAGCGTGGGGCTGTAGCGTGGATTCATATACCTATTTTCTTGGTAACGTCTGGCCTCTAGACACTATCGAGCGAGTACAAAGGTGGCTCACTTGTAATCCGATAAGTAAGCACGGCTCGCTTTCAATTCTATTCAGATCGAACATAATGAATACTTGTCTGATAAGTTTTCTTTTTTTTCTATAAAAAAGATGGCGAGCGAAAATAAATACTGGCTGGTAATGTCTTTTTTATCGTATTAGAGTGTTGAAGGATAATTCTCGACATAAAAACTAATCTCATACATTGTAATCAAAATCAGTTTACTCTGAAGTCGGTAACAATTGAGGAATCAATAAAGTGCTTAATCAACGGAACGGGCCGATTTAAAAATATAATCTCCCAATTATCATTGCTATTGAGAGCGGACGGAAGGCTGTTTGTATTGAATAACACCCTCTTTGTACTGCGCCCGGGGGTATACCGGAAGGGTCGCCGTAAAAGAGTAATAGCTCCCGGGGGTGGTGGGGTCCGTCGGGCACGGTACCTCGCAGCACTTGACTCAACTAACGGAATAACGCCTTTATCGTCTTACACGTTGGTGTCATTTCGATTAGGTCTACACAATATACACCTAACTTACCTCCTAGATCCCCATTTTCCTGACAATTAATAATATTTCCTGTGAGAAAATACAACGTAATTTTAATCCTATTGCAAACGTCAGGATAGTGCCGTGGTATAGTAAAATATCGTTTATTTAAAAGTATATAAGGAGACTTAAAGTTTATTAAAAATTATAAAAGTTATCCATAGGAAATACGTATGTACGTATGTACGTATATTTAACGACTATGGTGGCCAATGAACACAGACGTTACGCGCAGATTGTTTTACTTTTATTTAAAAAAAAAAATATTTTGTCCCCCAATAGTTATTTTGACTAGCCTCAGTCTAATAACTAACCGCGTCGAATATTATACCCATGTAATGTATTCCTGATCCGTAGCTCCGTTGTTGCTCGAAAGAAATTCAAAATGACAAACCGAAAAGCTTCGCACGCAACCACATTTATAATATATAACCAACCATATTTCCCTTTAAAATGTAGCTCCGTTGCTGTCAATTTTAAAAATGTTATTAGCAACAGCCTTAGTATACCTAAAGTGTGGTGTTGTAGATACAATACAAACTAAATAGTTATAAAATTACAAAGGTTCTGTCACAATTTCAACATGAATCACATGGGGTGTCGTACGTAGCATTATTCCCTCCCCCATATTATCACACCGTTTAGGGTTGAGTCATGAGGATGTAGACTTGTTGAAATTTTAATCTGTAGCGATAACACTAGTCTTAATCACTGTCCGCGATACTACAACACCTGTTCCTATATAAAATATTACCCTATCAAACCGAAAAGCTTCGTACGCATCCACATTTATAATATCAACCAAATTCCCTTTGAAATGTAATTCACTCACTTCACTTCACTGTCCGCCGCACAAAACCACACCCACGCCAAAATTCATACCGATTCGTTTCCGTTTAATAAATGAAAAGACAAACTGAGTAACCAAAGAGAATAAGAGTGAGTAAGAAAAAGAAAGAAATGGAAGGGCTGCTTCCACATTTCCTTTTTCTTATTTATTTAATAATGAGTGGGTAATGCCCTGTATTATAATATAAATGTATTTTCCATTCGAAAATTTCACACGGACAAACATCCAGATACAAAACAAATACATGTACTTCATACAAATATTTGTCATGTGGAAACCGAACTCACAACCCGCGACGCCAAAGCCTATAGCATCTGCGATAAACGATTCATCAACTGAAACTTTTGTCTCGCGTTAATTTCGATTTTATCATATTTTAATTTTCTTTTTGTTCTTTTCTTCTATATGATTTAGCCGTTCGCCCACCCCTCTCCCATACCCTCCCAAAAGTCCCACTTTAAAGGCTGACAAGGCAAATATTTTGCTGTTACGAATGTCTGTGGGTAGCGGAGACCGCTTACAATCAGGTGAATTGCTTAGAAAAACAAGTCGGTTTATAACATTGATACTATTAATATAATAATAGTAGTGAAGTTTTAAAATGCTTATGAATTTTGCTCATGCAGTTAACCTATTAACTCTCAACAATCTGTACTCCCTTGTTTTTTTAACTGTCAAGGGAGAATCAAAATATTGCTTATTTCGGTGCGCAAACAAAAATCCAGTTTGCTCACAAACGAGCGTACCTTCGGGCGGAATATTATTCGAATTCGTTTATTATTTCAGCGACTTTCCTGTACAAGGTAATCGGATTACAATCTTTTCATTTCATTAAAGTTCCACGATAGGCGGTATTAGGCGGTGGCGCGCTGTATCGATCCATACAATTTGTCGTCTTAGAACATGTATTACTGTTATCTGCAATCAATTCAACCAGCGACAAGCTCGACCGGGCTTGAGACGGTACTGTAAAAGTTTTACGTCTCGTAAAAACTGACCGAAATTGATTCGGAGTTGTACGCTATCAGCGTGTCTTCCGCTCAATAGAACAGCGGAGGAAGAAGGCTATTCTTTAAAGAACTTATATATTAAGTATTATTCTTTATGGAAGGAAAATGAAATATGGAATATACATTATATCTTTGTGATTGATTTATAACATTATTTTTCGTCCTTATACGCATATTTAAAAAAAAGTTATTGATATAATTTTTTTAACATTTTTTTACGTGTTTTTATTCTATCTAATTTTTGCTTGATATTTCTGTGTATATTTTTTTTTTTGAATGTGCTAATATTTACCTTCATGATCCTTACAAATTGGGAAGAGATGCCTATATATATAGCATTAAATCTGCCCATGGCAATAACTTGTTGTGGTTTTTTTAATAATGTGAAAATAAATATACATGAAGTTATTGGGGGTTACTGTTAGCTCTTTCTCACAACAGACAGGTAAATTTCGATAAGTTTTAGTAATACATCGGCGAAAACCGGAGGAGAGGTACTTTCCGGTTAAAAACCCATTCCTATGCCACAACTTATAGCAATCCTTGGTAACAGGTTAAATGACTTATATAATACGGTTAGAAAGAATTATTAAGCAAATAATCACATTCATAATAAATCGGACGATATTAAAAGGTATTTTATGGCGTTTTATATTTGGTTTTAAATATCTGACGTTTCGAATACGTTCATGGTTACAGTAACTAGTGAGATGTTGGACGTTCAAATTTCATAATTAATCTTGGCCACTGCTATTTAAAATTTATTTATTAAATATTACGGTATTGAAAATATAACAACACTACGTGTTTCCGTTAAGTTGAGAATTGAACAACAATTCTGATGTGGTTAAGAACAGACCCGTCTCTCAATAAATCATAGAAAACCATCTTAAGCACACTACAATTTCACATTATAACTGTGAGTGAGGCAATTGGGACACAATCGTTTAAATAATGACAACACAGCTTTAAATGTTTCAAAATTTTCCAAGATTAAATATAGCCAATGTCTTAACACTCTACCTACCCCTAAATCAAAACGATCAGTAGGTCCGTACTACGCAACAACCACTGAACAAACTTTTACCTTCAAAAACATATGGAAATTAAGAAAAACTTCACACTAAGTTAATTTAACCTATTTGTAGGACTTTACTTATAAGTGTAAAAACTTTGTTATAGTTTTTTAGTATATAAAATGACAGGACGTGCTAGTGTGTTATGTGGACGTTCTTGTGATGATGATGTTACTTGATACAATTGAAAAATCAGTCATGCAAAATCCTGCTTGGCTTTATATATATATTTCACGACAGTTTGGCTCAGATTCTAAGCTATTGGCTTCGGCGTCGTAGGTCGTGGGTTCGATTCCCACCCGGGGCAAATATTTGTACGAAATACAAATATTTGTTTCGGATCTGGGCGTTTGTTCGCGTGAGATTTATGTATGTAAACCGCCCTTAATACACAAGACATTTCTGTCTTACAATAGGGGCGGCGTTTTTAAAGAAAAGAAAACAAATATATATATATATATATATATATACCTAACCACTTACTAAGCTGACAACATCGTTCTTCTAACAGAAACACAATAGTGTTTTCGCTCTACATAATGTAAATTATACCTAGTATTTACCTAGTTATTTTTTTTTTGTCACACACATTTCACACTACGCGTAGCTTTGTTGCCTTTTTTTCCAAATTTAAATTGATGAATTTGTTTCTACAATTAACCGTTAAACAAATTCTCCTTTTGCCCGTTAACGTCCAATTTGCCGAACAATATCGGAAAGCCGCCAATTATCAGTGTGAATTCCCCCATAATTACACTTAAACCTCCGACGTTGTTAAGTGAGTTTGTAAAGTCGTTGAAAGATCCCGACTAATTGGGAAATAAAATCGCTCGAGTGTTAGTTAATTGAACAAAACAAATTTCCTCGGCTAGATATCTATATAATATTTATGTATAGAAATTACTATTTCGGATGCTATATAATGATCATTATTATTTATAGATAGGGGCCTCCCTACCTAAAGTTAAAGTTTATTTATTTTGAGGAATAAACTGGCGATACGAGGAAATCTCACACCCGATTGTAATTTACGTGCTCACACAATTGCACATGAAATTTTGATGTTTCAAAGCGGAACACCACAGCGATTATACATTTTCGCTTGGCTTGCAGTGGTGCTGCGAAGGAATCTCCAAAAGTACGCGTTTCGTCCGGTGTGTGTGGTGTCCCACCCTCCTCCTTTCTTTTCCAGCCTCCCCCTTCTTTTTCTTGCCACCTCCTCCCCTTCCAAAATGTTCCAACTTAAAGGCCGACAACGCTTTTGCGAACGTTCGACGTTGTAAATATCCACGGGCAGCGGTTATTGCTTTTTATCAGATGAGCCGATATAAATAATAAAAAATGGCCTATCTTTGCCCAATAATTTATCAGAAATATTTCCCTTTCAAAAGCATTTACCTTATAATAACTGATGGAAACGTAGGACTTCTGATTCGGTTCCTCTGTTCCCCTTCCAAAAAAAGCTCTTTTAACCTACCCGGTGATTCTTTGTTAAGAATGTCTCTTACGTCACATTTCGCAAATCAATATATCATTAGGGATTTATCAAAATGGTCCCATGTAATCTAAGCCGAAATGAAAAAAAAATCTCTAACAGAATTACATTAGAAAAATTATTAAGTCCGAAACAAGAACAAAGGTTTTGATTGCTATCTAACTTGAAGGTAATCGAAGTCTCTCTGTGTTCTAAATGGTAAACCGGCTAGCTATCTTACTTATGTTACCATCACCGAATGGTAAGTGGCATTGTAGGCGTAAGTGATAAACGCTGTACCTTATTATAAGCCTGTTCATTCTTGCTTTGTCTTCGAGTTGAAATCGCGTAGTCGTAGGCGGGAAGATCGTTTTAATCCGTATTATTCGCATAGTTTATCACTATATAGACGAAACATCATATAGGCGAATCACTTAACATAAATTATTTCATACGTTTAAAACAGAAGATAGAATATTTCTATTCTAATAGTTTCCAACGCATTTAGAAATTTGCCAAGGCGTTAATGGCCCCTACTCAACGGTGATGAATCATATATTCATAATAATAGGTTTAGATTCACAAAAATCAACATAAAAATTCATGTAAACTCGTATAAAGTCGATGACATTCCTACTAGAGAATACTACAACTGTTATTATTTTCTGTCCGAATGGCTTTTGAAATTGTCACAATTTATTTATTGTTTGATTGCGCTTTAATGTCGATGATCGTTTTATGTACATTTGTATTAATATTATATTTTGTTATAAATGTTATAAAATATTACTTAAACTTTAAAAACGATAAATAATCTTGAAATAAATTTAGCGTCATATTTTTTATATACATTATTCATGTATTGCTTTATGTACATTCAAATACAACCGTAAAGAGTATTTTGAAATGCAATTATTCCAGATACATATGTACATATGTAGTTTCTATACGTCCATCTTTGACGTAGCATAAATATATTTTACATAGCTAGATAGTACGATCTAATTTCTAAGTATTTCTCTGTTTTGAATAAAAATAAACTCTACCTGTGTCCAAGACGGTATTATATCGATTAACAGGGAAAGTAACTTACACCGTTCAGACATTGATACGAGATAATACGGGTATCGGGGACGATTTGTTTCGTCCGTCGCCTCTGTTGTGACGCGATAAGGAAAGGCTCCTATTTCATTGCTAATGGCTTAATAATCCCATTGGGACATTCCCCTCCCCCGCAATGCATCACTCTTTACGTACGCCGTCGATGTTACTCCCTTAATGGGCTCTACATAGATTACGTAATGCCCTCCTAGATAAAGCTTAGACAAGTTAAAATAAGGATACGCGAGTACGTGTCTTATTCCGACATTTGCTATTATTCATTCAGTATTAGCACCGGCATTTGTAATTTGTTCCTTTTGAGTTTTTTCAAACATAGCCCAATTTTAAAATAGTAACTTTTTATGTTTTTAAGGCGTAAAGCAACAATTAAAACTCTGAACTCACGGCCCTTGATGCCGAAGTCAATAACTTCGACTACTAACTAAGTCAAACTAGTTAATAAAATCGATATATCGATATATGATATATAAAATATAATAAAATAATAAAAACAGTGATCCATAGCACCATTAATATTTCAAGTAACCAATAACTACCCTTTCACATTTGTAATATTGATTCAGTAGATAACGACCTACAAATAATCAAAGGTACTATAGCAGCAATTAACGTAGTTTGAAATACACCTTTTTAATCTATGTAAACTTCATTAATGACAACATCACGAAAATTACTAAACCGTTATTAAATATATTAGAACCAGTGGCGGTACTACCATACAAGCCCAAAAGCCCGGCTTACCCTACTAAGGAGTAAAATTTATAAATCTTAATTAGCACATAATTTCCGCAACGTTCAAATTTAAAAATAAGTTATTTGGGAATTATGTACTAATTAAGAGTTATAAATTTTACTCCTTAGTAAGGCAAGCCAGGCTTTTGTGCGTGTATGGTAGTATCGCCATTGATTAGAACCATGCCTTTAATTTCACTGCTAAATTGTAAAATAATATAAACAAGATTACACCGTAAAAATAATAGTAATAGTAATATTGATCCGATCGATCAAGGTGTCCGATCTACAAGAAATCAATCAATCTACCTTTAATCTTATCACCCGTAACTAGTTGTCGGCTAATTGTGTCAATTCGACTGCATCTTAATGTGTTTTAAATTTTCGATTTTTTTTAATTAGTCAACATAGCCTTAAACTAATAGTCTTTTACTTGATTGAATTAAATGTAACTGTAATGCATAACAAATACAGACACCTCCATAACCGTGGTGGTGCTGCTTACTTCATACCATAATAATACTTTTAATACTTGTACAAATAACTAAGCCAAGAAGGGTAATAAGTTTTTTCCTGACGTTCTGATGTAAAGAAGCACAATGTGCACTTGAAAATAAAGCTATATAACGGAGTTAACGGTTCGTGTATCGATGCGATCTCCAAAGTCTTTACGGACAGTTGGTTGGTATTAAACGCCGAGGAACCTTCCCCCGGCCGCCGCTGTATCTCACATTATCTCCGAGGGACCAATTCGGATGCCCCTAACGCCATAACAGACCCATAACAGCCCATAAAAAACTGAATGCTTTCGTACATTCTTAACGCGGCTGTTGTGGGCCGAGCATTGCTTAGACCTCGTGCTCTGGAACTTATCCCCCTTAATAATCCGCAAGAGAATGCTGGTGAGTAAATTTTTCAACATTTCCAAGAAACGTAGTTATATTTTCTTTAGTTTTTAAAAAAACGCTGCCCCTATTGTAAGACAGAAATATCTTGTGTTACAAGGACGTTTTACGTCAAGTAAACGTTTACGTTAAGTTTAGATCCGAAACAAAATATTTGCCCCGGGTGGGGATCGAACCCACGACCTGCGACGCTGAAGCCAATAGCTTAACATCTGTGCCAAACGGTCATCACTCACTCACTCACTTGGGAAAAGCCATTATTATTGTTATTGCTTCAGAACTAGAATTGTTGTCGTATTCTAGATTTTTTTTAAATAGGGGCAGTATTGTAAGATAGAAACATCTTATGTTATAAGGGGGTACATACATTTCACACAGACAAACGCACAGTTTCGAATAATTGTCTATAGTACATATAAATATTTATCCCGCATGGGAATCGAACCCACGACGAGCGACGCCGAAACAAACAGCTTAGCAGCTGCGCCAAACGGGACATCGCTGGTTCTGGAGGCAAATATGAACGACCAACACTGGGTTTCGGTTTTAAGGCAAATTCTCCCAGCTTTATCACTGGCCATATGTACCTCTGGATAGAGAGTGCAGCGCAGAGTCAAACATGTTTTGTTTTAAAAAAAACTTGTACGCAGCACATTCTTGTGCTGCTCCACAATCACAGCAGCACATTCTTGTTGAGTAAGTAGTATATCTAATGGTTCTCTTCTTCTTCAGTCGTTCACTCTTGACAGAGCGGTGGTGGTTGATGACGATGCATTTTGTTTTGATAACACAACCCCCGCGATGCTTCTCCACTTAGTGCGGTCTTCCGCGTC
>DWHO01005214.1:0-10464 GCA_018247575.1 Eurytides lysithous rurik | reverse complement strand
GGGGCCGCGTGGTGGTCTATGCCCTTATACCCTCTGTATAGAGGAGGCCTGTGCCCAGCAGTGGGACATATATAGGCTTTAAGTTAAGTTTTATTTTAAGAGATCCCCTTGAAATAAAATCGAATATTATTATCAGTCTATGCATAGATATATCGTAAGTTTGGTGTGCAGTATAGTGTCTAGATTAACATAACGGTAAATTATTGGTGTCTGATCATATTATTTATTAATATTGCACTAAAATATATTGCGAAAATTCCTACATAAATGCATGATATTTCAAACAAAATAACACAAAATAAGGGAAAAAAAAAATAAAAGTACTACGTACAAAAGTATAATTTATTATTCGTACAAAACTAAAATAAAAAAAATAAAAAAATTTGATGAGTATAAATGAGAGCACGTTGAAATTAAGAACACAATTCGATAAACAATATATACATACACATATCGAGAATATTGGAATGTAGTGTCACGATAAATCGAGCCTATCAAGATTAAAAAATCAGATTTAAATAAAATAAAAAAATAGCATTACCAACAAAAAATAAATTAATGATACGACGACTTTTATTCGTAAAATTTTATTATGAACATAAAACTTATGTGGTTGGTAAATACTGAACGAAATCGTAATCACTATCTTATTTAATGACCTCCCACTACACATTTTATAAGCTGGGAACGGTCATGACAATATTACATCGATTAACATTTGATCGATTACAAGCGATACATTTATTAATAAATACATTGATCCTAGCGGGAGATCATTATTCACAATTGGTACACAGTCATGGTTAAATATTTTCCGATATATACATACAATAAGGTAAGGATTGCATGCTTTTACGAATAAACATCGATTAAGTTAGAAGTACTATAGAATTGCGCCAGCGTCACAAGTTTTCGTCTTGAGCGACACAAATCGATTTTGGCGAAATTAAAGGACACTAAGATCTACCAATATTCTTACATTCGAGTATATGAGATAATCAAAATACATAGAGAGCTCGATATAGAGAGCTCGATATAGAGAGTCCAATTGATTGCCCATACATACGCATTATATACGAAAGGATATTAAGTTAAAACAGATCATACAAAGATATTACACAGAAACAGAATGTCACCTCCAATGTACTGTACATTACAATATACATTTCGTGTTCGAAATACGTCATGAATGTTATTATAAGCTTCGATGCCGTTCACTGCGGTGTCGCCTTCCTTCCTTCACCGCACAATCTTCCTACAAATCTGCTATTGGCACTCCAAACAGTGATGTTTTTCCAATTTAAATTATTTCCTAAAACCCTGTGTCTCATTTTTTTCTTTTACCATACTCCTCGACGGATGTGTTCACGTTACAAAATTAAATGAAACAGTTCAAAGGGAAAATCACAACGCGCATTTAGTACAACCGAAGTAGGGGTATAAATAACAATTTCTCCACGGGACGCATTCCGCCCATTATTATTTCGATGTTAATTGAAAAGATCATAATGTCACAAGTTAACTCTTAATGTAACCAAAGGTAAACATTGAGTTCCGTAATTTTTAATATTTTGCCATTCGTCGAGGAGTATTACAATCTTATGCCAACGTTCTACATTATCACATTTCATCAATAGCAGCCTTATATATTATACGAGATTCCATCTCAAACGGACGTAAATACATCACACGATACCTTTTACCACACTATTTTTTTTATCCTAAAAGTCATTAAGAAATACTGGCCAATCAGTCGGTGGGCGGGATGGGTAACAAGCGTCTTCAAAACCCCTTCGATGTTCGATTAAAACATATTTTGACTTTGATTAAAGCAGTTTTGACTTCCCACGCTGCGTAAAGGGGCTTTTTTCATAAATACTCCGTTTCGATAACCCTCTGTTCTAACGCTGATTCTACTACACGAGTCGTTATTATCAACTTATACACTGTTTCCCGAAATGGTGCCACAAATGACAAAATTCAATTTTAGTACTGCAAAACGCTTGTGATGATGTCACCTTTAAGATTTCCCTACACCCACACCCACCCGATTGCCACATAATGGCTGCATAGCAAAGTATGATGGTGTTGTACCATGCAACTTGTGAGAGTAATCATTCCGTTCCGAAATAATCACACAAATCAGATATGAAGTTTAATTGAATGATAAATGAATGTCGAGATAATAAAACAAAAATAGTTTATAACTAATTAGTGATATGACGTTTGTCAACATTAAATGTCACTTAGAGATGATCGATTCGATTTTACCATTAACACAAATTGTAATACAATTTTAAAAGGGCTGGACAATATCGTAGTTGTTTAAAGTTAGAATGAGTTAGACATAAATAGCATAGAAATAGTTTCAGATAAATAGAATAAGGTTACTTGTAATACAACTTAACCGCTAACATTTAACACTAAGTGTCACCTACATACATAAAATATCTTTCAAAACACAAGTATTTGAGCACATCATTTCCTCAAGTTATACAAAGGTACAAATAAAAAATTCGAAATTGGAATGTACACATTATTATTAAACGAGCGGCATTTTGTGATATTGACGTACGATGCGAAATATCTGACCCGATACAGGTTTAGAACACTAGAAGCCGCAGCGACCCATGCCGATAGTTTAACAAAATACAAATACATACACAGGCACGAACGCCTGTTTGGCCTTTATTGTTGAGTATTCAAGATTACAGAAGATCTATATAACTAACGACAGACCCCAGGTGCAATTGGAGACCGCATTCATAAACTAAACAACCAAGCGGTCGGTCGATCTAGGGAGTCAAAAACGTGCACCCTGTTTTAGTCGTGAACTATAAAGTAAGAGCATTGGTATAAACAAAATTTGGTAAAAAAAATTGTGTGCGCGCACGTATGTACGCGCGTCGGAATTTATACTTCTTTGGCGTGGATCTTAAAACATAACGCATTACTTTTATACACGGAAAAAACGACACAAAATACGAATACGTAAAAGACAATATTAATTTATGATCAGGATTAACATAAATACGCCGGTTTAAAGGTACTCGTTTAGATATTTTTATCTAGAAAATACATAATATTAAATAAAAAATAGTATCAAACGCCCCAAAGGAAGTATAAATTCTAAATATGGTAAATGCTAGAACTAAAATACAGCTACCAAAAAAATGGAATGTCACATATGTAAATTTTTAATAATCTCGTTGGATATCTAAAAAAAAAATGTAAAAAAGAAATCTTACTCTAGGAGTACTTACATAAATAATTCCATAAAAAATCTTAGCCAAAAATTATCATTTTGATTATGCAAACTTAGCGCTAATGGAATGTGAAAAACAAAAAATAATATAACACTTTACGAGCGAAATTTTGTTAGTTCTATTCCCCTTACATGTTAATGGTTATATTTTCCAAAACCTACATAAAATACATCTAAAATGGACGAATCAAAATATAAAAGGTAATAATTTTTAATCCATTTTCGCAGCGGTGTAATTGTAAGTGTAGAAAATTGTTTTCACGACCCTAAAAGTTCGAGTTTATTGCAGAATCAAAAAAAAAATACACTTAGAATGGTAATTATGGCGTCGTTCCGCGAATGTGTGAACGACGAAACATAAATCTATCAACTGCACACCGCTATGGGACTGTGAACATGGATTCTATCAACTTTTAACTAAATTTCACCGGAGAGAGCTAATGACTACGTTGCCTTTAACCGACTTCGTTACGATGGGACAAGACTTTCTTAGATTAAAGCTTTAAAAAACGTCGTAAGATTAAAACAACCTGGCTGCCCACGGTGGCCATTTCAGGGAGATAATCAACAGCGAACCTATAAAAACATCTGCGCTCGACACAATGACAAATCTGTTCCTGGTTCTGTTTGTTAAACTAAAAAAAAATCATACGCGTACTTCACAACGGTTTGCCAATTGTTAAATTATCCCCCATCTATGCCTTCCCTTATGTAGTGCTAAGAATTTAAACGAAATAGAGTAGCGTGATACATTTGAGGTATAGATTTAATAACTAATGATAACTTATTAATTAAATTATAAAAAAAAAAATAATAAAAATAATGTATACAACTAAAATTGTACTTACATAATTGTTCAGATGTGTTTGTAAATTAAATGTCGTCTTAATGATAAAAAAAAAACCTTACAAAACTAAGTAAAGCATACGAAAATCTAAAATATACACAATATATTTTGTACTACAAAGTATTGATAAAAATTATTGTAACTGTGCTCGCTCAGCACACTGTTTAGTGTAAACGTATCACGGCACGATTTCGAGACGAAAGTCATTAAAAAAAAATTTGTACACTTGAATATAATGGCAACATTGTAAAAAGAATATATAAATAACTCGTCCCTAACACCATAGCTACCTGAAAAATTATCAAAGTTTCAAAGCAATTTACCCTCCAATCATTTTAGTGATTCCGTATATTAGTTACATCAGACTTACAAACGCTGGTCTAAAATATCTTAATCTTCTACACCCTATTGTCCGGTATTTAATTTAATTTTATTCATAAAAATAGATAAGATTTTGATATAGTGAGTATATGTTTACAGTGTTCCCGGGTAATTTTTATTAATATAGTTTAAAAAAATATAAAAAAAAAGGAGTCTCTTTACTTACGAAATAAGCAGAGTCGCGGCGCGTTTAAAATTAGACATTGTTAATTTTATTATTCCCATTGAAATAAAAGACAACGATACAAAGGTATAAGAAAAACGAGAAAAGGATATAAGGGAAAATAAATAAACTCGGGTAAATTAAATCGAGGCGGACGATCAGAATTCAACTTATGACGTAAGACTTTGGACGAACACAGGTGTGCGATTTATAACTCAAATGGCATTTACATTCAACCCTTCCTAGAACAATTTCAGTTGCTCCCATTCGATTATTATAACAAAAACTCCCTATAAGTACAAATGTGTTTCAGAGCGCCGTAAGAAAAGCACCCTGTGCCCTATAATCGAAATAAACGAGACAAACGCGACTCTGTCAACTAACGTATAATTCATTACTACATTACTTTTTTTTGCATCAGTCTTTGGATTGTGGGGTGGAATGTACTTTAAGACGAAAATATAAAAAATAGACCTGAGAAATGATATTGATGAGGAATATCCTTATTTTAAGTTCGCCTACTAAGACAGTATTTCAATCTTACATCGCTACAAGATATATTACTCGACTTAACACTACAATGACATACTGCCGTCATACACGGACATACAAAAGTTTTGAGTCTTATTTTACGCTTTAGATAAGAAAGTTTATGAATTTGATTCTTTAAACTGGCTTCCTCTCGCCTACAGGTAGCGTCACTGATGTTAATTACCAAATAATTCCCTTGCATGGCGACAGTATACGGATATGTATCCTCAAGTTTAGATATTATGATTATTCTTAAAAGCAAAGAGACAATATCAAAGTTTAACACTGACCGACTACATTTTTTTAATACGGTGACAATCGTGAACATTGGTTAATCTAAAATCTGACTTTTTCAATGCGGAGGTTACATTCACAATTCCCTAAAAGGACATAAAACTATTTGTGATAATTGAGAATCGTATTAGTGGGTAGCTACTAAACATATGGATGGGAAATGAGTATTTTCAGCAACTACTCCAGAGCAAGTGGCCCTTGATTGGCGCGCCGTGTGGTGTTTCCGTGAACGCGGAAATTGAGAGTTTCATCGCAGGCGCACAGATAAGTAAACATGTAATATATTTGGGCCGGATCGACGACAAAGTCTCGATTTGCCCTACGGTCTCCCCTAATCCCTACATCACTCCTTCTAGCCCTGATGACTCTGTTCCTTGCTCTGTATTCTCTGTTTCTCATGATCAATCTATTGCCCCTGTGTCCTCTATTTGTCCTGGTAAACAAGTTTCGCCAATTTATCCTGTTAGTGTTATTAGCGTCATTTCTAGATGATACTTCGTTAATATTGCTTGAGCTGTTAGCAACCGTAGCCAAATTGGTGTTGATTGCGCCACTGGTAGATGGTGCTTCGTTTGTATTGTTTGAGTCGTCGGATATCTCAGTCATGTTGAAGTAATTAGCACCGCTGGTAGATGGTACCGCTCCGTTAGAAATGTTTGCGCCATCGGAGAGATTCGCCCGGCCAGTATTATTTAGCCCGTTAGAGGCATTCGACCCATTGCCACTAGTTGGCCGGTTGGAGGTGTTGCTTGGCAGATTTGGACTATCGATAGATGTAGGGTACCTTTGTAGGGTGTCTGCTCCGTTAACCGTTAGCGATCCGTTGGTCACATTCGGGCCATGGGTAGTGTTTGGATCAAGGCTAGAATTTGGCCGGACGGAAATGTTAGGCCCGTTAGCAATATCTGGCCTGCTCGTGGTATTTTCTACGTTAGTAGTGTTTGTGGCCTCGCTGATATCAGTGGGCTTAGGCGTTGTGATGGAGTTAACGTTGTTAATGGTGTCTGTCATAATGTTCGGCCCCTCCGTATCTGGACCACGAGTAATGTTTAACTCATTGGTAGAGTTTGCAACATTTGTCTCCTGAGTAGCGAATGCCCCGCTGGAAATATTTGTCGCGTTGGAAAGGGTATTTGAGTGTTCGCCGTTGGTGGGAACGCGTTCCATATTGGCATTATCTTCGATACTGTTGGTGTTGTTATCATCACGGACGTTATTTCTGTCACTGTGATTTAAAGAGTTTTCGTCGTTATGAACTATATTATTCACGATGTTGCCATCATTATTAGCTCCACCGATAATGACAGTAGCGTCATTAAGATAGTTGAGCAAATTGTCGATAATACTAGTCATTTGTATGATACTGTCTCTGATATTAAGCACGTTCTCCTCAGTTAGGTAAATAATATCGTTACCGACCCTACCACCATCAATGAATCTAACACGATCATTGTTGAATACTCCATCATTATCATTGTTAACATCGCCATTTCCCCAGGCGTTATCACCCATTTCAGCATCGTTAACTCTAACATCATCATTGTTGGATACTCCGTCATTGTTTGCAATAGCTGCATCGCCATTGCCAGAGGCGTTATCACCCATTTCAGCATCGTTAACTCTAACATCATCATTGTTGGATACTCCGTCATTGCTTGCAATAGCTGCATCGCCATTTCCACAGGCGTGATCGCCCATCTCAACATCGTTATCGCCAACAACTTCACTGTTGGAAACTCCGTCGACGCTTGCAATAATTCCATCGCCAATGGTACAGGCATTATCGGCCGTTTCATTGATACCGGCGCTTGAACTTTCGCTTTCCTTGCCATCACTGATGACGCTCATATTGTCGGCGCTGTGGCTTAAGTTGTTATCGACATTTTCACCTGTATCCATGAGATCGTGCTCGCTGGATATACCAGAGCTATGATGTACATTGCACTGGCCGATGCCTCGGATGTTAATGGTTTGGCGATTGACTGGGTTGACAGGACCTTCATGATAATCGTTGTCAGTTTCGTCATTGTATAAGTCGTTACGACAAGCGGTTCCTGGATTATAGATATTTTCTTGAGAGTGATAGTTGTCAAAGGAATGCATGTTGGCAACATCGTTGCGATTCTCGATGGTGTCACTGTTGCTGGGATTTACAGAACCGTCTTGAGAGAAATCAATGGGAGCATTGTGATCAAAGTTAATAGGACCACTATGGGGGAAAATAATGGGGCCTCCGTGCACATAGTTATTAGGACCACCATTAATTAAACCAATAGGTCTATTGTAGGTAAAGGCGATGGGCGCACCGCGAACAAAGTGAATGGGTCTACCATAGATGTCCATGGGGCCTCTGACGTAACTGGTAGGGCCGCGATTATTGGCAAAGTTATTTTGGCCATTGTGAACGGGGCCACTATGGGGGTATCCAACATGGCCATCATAGTTGGAGTCATAGAAGCCACCATAAACAGAGGTTCCGAAATAACCTGGAATCCCGTGAATAAAATTTTCTCGGATATTAGACGCACGGTAATTTTGGCCACTATCCGCGTAGTTATAGTAAAAGCCGCCCCTTGAACTGTTCTGGCGACTACCGTTGTAGAATTTATCAGCGCCGCTGTTATTATAGTGATAATAGCCACCGAAGGCGTGGTAACTATAGTCGCCTCTAGGGTAGTAATCATGGCCACCGTTAGCATAGTAGCCATCATTGACGTCATGTTCATGGTCAAAGTTGGCGTGGTAATCATGGTCCAAGTTGGCGTGGTAATCATGGTCAAAGTTGGCGTGGTAATCATGGTCACCGTATCCATCATTGTAGTGATGGTCGCCATTGGCAAAATGCTCAAAATTGCTCTTAACAAAGTTACGAGTACCGTCATTTTGGAATTCATCCGGACCGCCGTTTGCGACGTTACTAAGGCTGTCGTTTTGATATCCTTGAGGGCCACCGTCGGCGGTATGATCGGGCCTGTCGTTTTCAAATTCTTGAGAGTTACCGCCGGGACTACCAACATGGTAGTCGTGATCGAATTTATCAGTGCCGTCATTAGCACAATTGCCACAGTTATTATTTCCTGAATTTTCAAGACCGCCTTTATCAGATCCATTCCGGGTGTTATTTCCAAATTCTTGAACAGTGCTACCGGTAGAAGTATTATCGGTGTTATTTCTTGATTCCTCAAACCCGCTAATGGCAGAGTCATCCGTGTTAGTGTTTTTTAAATTTTCCGAGCCGCCATTTGCACTGGTGTTATTTCTCAATCCGTCAGGCCCCCCATTAGCACAGTCATCCTTGTTATTATTTCCTAAATCATCATGGCGGCCACTGATAGAATCATTAGTTGTGTTATCCCCTAATTCTTCTGTTCCGCCAATGGCGGAGTCAGCAGAGGCTTCACTACCAATTTCCTCCGGGCCGCCATTTCCAGAGCCATTGGGGCTGTCGTTCCCTAATATTTCAGGGCCACGGTCATCACGACCGGCATTGGCAGAGTCGTCGGAGCTGCCGTTACAAGGCTCTTCAACGCCGGCTAAGTCATCAGGTCTAACGTTATTTACTCCTTCAGGAACGTCATCGGCGGAATTATCAGGTCTGACGTTGTTGATTTCTTCCTCAACAGAAATTTCATCACTATAATCATTGCCCAAATCTTCGGAAATACTCTCGGAGTACTCATCAAGGCTTTCAGTTTCTTCATCAGCATAGCCATTGGCAAACATTTCAAAGCCGCCGTCGAGGATGCCATCGAAGCTTTCGGTGTCATATTCTTCAGACCCACTGTGCACGCTCTCCTCTTGGCTGTCGTTGTCCAATTCTTCAGGACCACTGTCGGAGAGGTCATCAAGGCTTTCAGTATCGGAATCCCCAAGGTCACCATTGAGGAAGTTAACAGGATCGTTGATGCCAAATTCTTCACGGGCGGCATTAGCAAAGTTAAAAGGTATGTCGTTGTTTAATTCCTCCGAACCACTATCAACAACCACATCAGAGTATTCATCGCTCGACTGGTCAGAACTGCTAACGGAGTGCTCATCAATGTTGAAATCTTCAACGCCATGGTTGGCCAAGTTATCAGGATGGCGATGGCCGAATTCTTCAGCATCATGGTCGGGATTGTCGCCAGGCTCTCGGATGTCGAAACCTCCACGGTTAAAGAAGTTATAGTAGTCATTTTCGATGTTATTAATAGGACCACCCATAGCTTGAAGTGCAGGACCATCGTCATATTGGTCAATGTGTTCGCGGTCGACGGCCTGGTAGAAGTTAATGTTGATATAGCCATGATTAAAATAGCGATGATCGTAGATAATGTTGAATCCACCACCGGGACCAATGTGGAGGTCGAAATTAATCTCTATGTTATTCGCATAGAAGTTGCCGTCGATGTTGATCTCGTTAGCACCGTCGATGTCGATGATGTCCACGACGTCTCCTAAACCGGCGTCACCCTCCTCATCAAAGTTCTCGTTTATATTTACTCCGTTGTTGAAGTCAACGGCGTCGATGTTGACAATTTCCATGCCGACGTCGCCATCATCTAGGTCGTTATTGCCCATGATATCCATTATACCGATCTCCAAATTCCTGTTGTTACCAACAATCGCGTTGAAGATGCCACCGCGTCGATTACGGTTTGCTACGCCGTTGGCACGGCCTCGATAAACGTTTGCTATGCCGTTGTTGCCGTTGGCACGGCCTCGATAGACGTTTGCTATGCCGTTGTTGCCGTTGCCACGGCGTCGATAAACATTTGCTACGCCGTCATCGGCATTGCCACGACGTTCATTACCGTTTGCTACACCGTTATTGGCATTGTCACCACGCTCATTACCATTTGCTACGCCGTTATTGACATTGTCACCACGATCATTACCGTTTGCTATGCCGCCAATGTCATTGCCACCACGTTCATTACCGTTTGCTACACCGTTATTGGCATTGTCACCACGCTCATTACCATTTGCTACGCCGTTATTGAC
>DWHO01005213.1:0-10465 GCA_018247575.1 Eurytides lysithous rurik | reverse complement strand
CATAGGCTAAAAGCATCTACGTCATACAAGAGATCAATCTTAATAATCTTAATCTTGTCTGACGTAGATGCTTTTAGCCTATGCGGCTCTATAAAGCTTCATCGGTTCGCCGAATCCGTGGAAATGCTAGTTTCCACGGATTGGATAGACCCCACGACCTGCGGAGTCACGCATGAGGACATGCGTGTTGTGCTCGGACATGCGTGTTGTGATGAAGTTCATTCGGTCAATTACCTATGATTTTATGACGTAGTATGTACTAAGGAGGGGGTTAAGTAGTGCCTCAAAAGTTTTGAAAATCCGCTGATTTAAAAGGAAGCAAGCAATTTGGTATTCTTAATCCTTTTAATGCCATCAAAATGTCTATTTGAATGTGAAAGATAGCTCAGGGACAAGCAATGATAAGTGAAATTTTTAATTTCAATTTAGAAGGCAGTGTTATTTTGTTCTGAGGATTCTAATGGAAAAAAAAACATTTTTTTGAAATGGTAAAAATTAAAATTAAAGTATTTCACGTAAATTAAAGTACGCGGATACACACGTAGATTAATGTAGCCCTATTTTAGTATGAGATCTAGCCATATTAAACTTATAGGGTACAAATGTAATTCGATGTATGTATACTGGTGCATCAACTCTAATAGAAAATAATTTTGTAACAACCGAACGTCGTGACTTTATATAGTTAAAGTCGTTCATAACTCCGGCGTATATATTATTCAATTACACAGCTTGCAGAAATTAGATCATATTCGATTACACAGCTAACTATTATTCGAAGATCAACAAAAAGCTATCTACATATACTTAGTCTTGCCACATATATTGTTACAAAGTAAAACAACATTTTTTATTGTACGTAACATTTAATACTATTAGGTAAATCATAATCCAGTGAATTAAGATCAGGACTAGATGACGGCCAGTCTTCAGCTCTGATGAAATCCGGAATGTCCGTTTCTACCCAAGATTGTGTGGATCAAGCTTTGGGACCCGGCGCCGAGCCTTGCTGGAAGGACCATTCTTGGTTATTGAACATGATGTTGTTAGGGGCTTAACTACCTTCTCAAGAATGGAATCTTGATACACTTGTGTCGATGTTATGATAACTTTTTCACAAAAATCCCACCACCAAACCATCACTGAAGTCGATGTGACTAATTGGGAAGCTTCTTTAAGTTTTCAGCATAAGTACCAAGCGTATGGCTCCATACCTATTTTATGTAATGCAATCTCTTTTTCACCCCACTCCATTTAAATATCTCAAAATATTTTACAATATATTGGCGCGAAAATAAGAAAACACAATGAACAATCGTGTAAAAATGACAGATTCCAAATTCAAAAGTAATATTTTGTATATTTTTAATTGTAACAATATTTATGGACAGACTAAGAATAAAAGCGAACGGTGTAGCTGCGTCGTTTCATTCGAATTTGGTCGATTATCATCGTGCATTAACATAACCGGTCGCCGTGCAATGTGCATTTCGGAGAGCGATTCCGGGTCCAAGGACCACTTCGGGCGTCGATAACTCCGCAGCTGCGTCGAAATTCAAAAGCGACAAGATTAGCGACGCTCGCGCCATCCGACTTTTAGTCCCAAATACATTGTTATTAAGGACAGCTGCTCGGAATCACTTATTAAAAAACGAAAACAACCGAACGCTCTTACCTGACTCACGGTTTTTTGGTTTCCATGCCGATAATGGGCGGAGTTTTAATAAAATACGGACACACTCACTCACAAGTCAAGGTCGACACGTCGTGCTTTATTATTGTTCGCCTATGCCTTAGCGCGATATATTAAATTACTACCGATAAAAGTATCATCATTATATAAATATTAGCATTCTTGTTTTAATAAAAAAAAATTAAGAATGTTAAAACTATGACAATAATATGTATAATAGTCCTAACGCTAATATAAATATCACTATGTGCACTTAACTCATCCGTTATAGTATTTAAAACATTATATTGGTTTATATAAGGTATATGTTATGCTGACCAACAATTATAATAAATATAAACTGAAATCGTAGAATGCATTCGTTATCATTGTATTAGTCTGGCCATTAATACTGCTACAATTAAAAATAAACAAAATATTACTTTTGAATTTGGAATCTGTGATTTTTTTAAGATTGTTCATTGATTGTGTTTTGTTATTTTCGCGTCAATATATTGCAAAATATTTTATGATATTAATATGGAGTGGGGTGATAAAGAGAACCGAATCGCTGTGATTGCATTATATAAATATTGGTATGGAGCCATACGCTTGGTACTAGTAAAATTATTGTGTAGCTCGGCTATTGATAGGTACATTGAAACCTCATGTGTCACGGCCATATCTTTTTCTGTCACAAGACAGAAAAAGATATGGCCGTCCATCGTGGTGTTCGTAAGAAAAAAGCGATCAAAGCAGTAAGGGAAAGAATTCGAAGAAATCCAGCCTATAAGAGATGCACTGGTCATTTCTTAACTTATAATTTAAAAAAGTATAGCGTGGTAAAATCAAAATAACTACTTAAGCAGTACGCAAAGGGAGGTCACAGAAAAATTTTGTTTCGGATGAGAAATTTTTTATAATTGAGCAATATTTTAACAAAGATAATGACCGTATTCATGCTCAACAGAGTACAATGTGGGCATTATCCGATTTCAGTGACGGTGTGGTTATGAGCAGCTATGAAGGGGTGACTGAACCATATTTTTGTGAAAAAGGTATCAACATATCGGCACAAGTGTATCAAAATACCATTCTTGAGGAGGTAGTTAAGCCCCTTAACAACACCATGTTCAATAACCAAGAATTGTTATGGTCAGCAAGAGTCGGCGCTGGGTCATAAAGCTCGATCCATCTAATCTTGGGTAGAAACGAACGTTCCGGACTTCATCAAAGCTGAAGACTTGTCGTCATCTAGTCCTGATCTTAATTCACTGGATTATGGTTTAAGGTCAGTTTTAGAGAGTAAAGCTTGTTCTAAACGCCATGATAATTTTGAGTCCCTAAAACAATCCATATGATTGGTAGTGAAGAATTTTCCCATAAAAAGAGTACGTGCTGCTATTGATAACTGGCCTCAATGTTTCAAGGAATGTATTGGAGCCAATGAAGACCAATTCCAATAAGCTTTATATGTGTTAAATGGTTTTATATTAATGTATTCAGCTAACACACTGTAATGGTAATAAATGTTACGTACAGTAAAATTATTGATGATTTTCTTTGTACAATATTTATGACAAGACTAAGTATAACGCTCGATGGAATGTCGATACGCATTTAAATATTTGCGTGGTGCTCAAAAATGTTGTAAACCACCGTGAAGTGTTTTTGAAAAGCCTTTCGTAACCGAAACGGTGTCGCAGAATTATACAATACACCTGTATTTAATATTTAACGAAATTGAAATCAACGTCATATACACATTTTTAACTTTTTATATGTTATATTCATTCATAAACTTTTGCGAAAAATTATAACACGCCTATCTTACGACTTGTTTTCAATGAACAGCGAGCTTTTACGTATTATATTTCGATTATGTTAATAACACATGTAATTGTTCAGAAAATACGTTAAAGCAACACACAATGCACAAAAAATATGAGTTTTATTGACAGAATGATTATACTATGACGTGAGGTTAAAAATCATTTTAAAACGATTCAAAGCATTGATTCTGTTAATATAGCAAACAAATACTATTACCCTATTTTTTATTTAATGCCAGTCGCAGTTTTACTACGATTATGGTAACGTAGTCGAGCATTACATTGACAATTTGCTTTAATATTTGATTAGTGTTTGACAAACTGGCGTGCGACACGTCACGTCTTTGTAAATGATGTTCTTATTTTCTTTTTAATTCAATCCTTTCGTTTTGTCTGTTATATTTTCTGACTTGACTTCTGAATGTTATTCCCAAGTTATAGTTTAAAATTTTGATCACAAGTTAATTGAATTTTTTGTTAGACATTAAGTTTTAAAAAAAATTTAACTATTATTTTATTTTTATCATACTCAAACTAATTTTAAATACTGATTTAGTGCTTTAATGACGCTTAGGTAATAGATCTTCATTTTAATCCTGGTATTTGGTTCTTTAATCCAGTCCTGACGAATTTGACCTTTGACCACGGTAGCTGGGCAACTACATGGTCTGGGCTTCGTTTTATCCTGATGGCGGCTTTTTTCGCCTGTTTTTGTATTTTTGTACAAAACCGCAATAGTTTATGTTTTGTACAGGATTAGGTTTCTCTTCTCTTGAAATAAAGTTAAAATAGAAATATCTTATAAGAATCATACGAAAAGTTTCACTTTATAATAAACGGTTCTATGTCATGTTGTTCCAAGTTTACGCACGCCTTGGACCAGGCTTTTTTTTTAAACCAGATGGATCAGCTGGAAAATGAAGTGACAATAGCAATGCTTAAGATATTTTGCCGTGTCAGTATTGACGCAAGCATTGCTTTTGGATTTTGATCGGTGTCGTAAAAGTATCGATAATACATCGAGAATGGAAGGAAGGGACCATCAGGCTGTTGTTTGGTACTGCCGACAGCAACGCACATGTCGCCGCATCTGTCCCATCTCGCGCACGCGAACAAAGTAGCGCACGGGCCGTTCCCATTACAGGGTGTTCATATACTGTCAATGAGATCACCCGAATTCATTTCAAAGATATACGCATATATGCATACGATGGTAAAACGATTTATAGTACATCTAAAACATCACTAGAATCTTCAATGTTATAAGTGCACGATTATTTTATTAGCAAAATATATCAAAGATCGACTTTAATTTTCTAATAACTACTTTACGGTACGTAACATTGTAGATGCCTGCATGCATGACTGTAAGGCATGGCTTTGCTTTGTCTGGCGACAACAAAAGGTCGGCACCCAGTCACTCGTTGACACAGTCGTCCTATAGTGAAATACGTAGGAAGGTATGAGGTTATTAAATTCCTGTGCACTTAACACGTTCAAGAATGCTGCATGTCCAGCAGTATCTTTGTGACGATATGCAACTGTAGACGATGTTTGAGATTAATTATTATCAAATGGGAATTGCGCACAAAAAAGACAGGGGGTTATTTCGATGACTTTATTATCGAAATAGTCACAAATTTTTGGGGTATTTTACGCTATTTTTGTTGCGCATTGGTGATTTAGTAAGTAAATAAAGTGACGCCAACAAATGTTCTGCTTATATAATTCCAGTGGCATGTGCTAAAGAGTTTTTGTTTCACGAATTTCTTTAATTTTAAATCAGTGCTCGAAATTTAACAGTAATATACTGCGATATAATAAAGCTCTACGAAGCACCATGATAGGCAAATGCCACTAGCTTTTCTGCCTAACTACTATAGGTTTTAATGAAGTATGAGAGTAATGGAATATAGGTCATTATATATTTTTTTCATTTTCATGCACCAGAATAATATGAGACCTGCATGCCACCAGTTCTGATGTTTGATTAATATATCTTACCTTATCAATTAACAGCGTCATGTTGGCCGAATTGATTTAGAGGACGCGAGGACACATATCGTGTATAAACAGGTGATTGTATTATTTAATTTTAAAGTGCGAACGGAAAGAGATAATTTGTGAACGCAATTGCAGTGTTGTGCTACCGTAACCGCGTATCCTCGGTGATGGTGGAATGCACTGAGGTGAGCATCCGAGGGGGTTTTAGCGGATAAATGTCCCACACTTTTCTTTTAAGAGGCGAGGTTCTTTTAAAATCCCCCCCTTCTCCTGGTTAAAAAAGGATGGTCACCGCGAATGGTGGCGTTTGCCGAATCGGTCTGTCGTTAATCAGCGACGAGTGCAACGGTTCCTCGCTACCCGTCAGCAGCCTGTATAGTGTCGACCGAGATCGCGGCGGCACCTGCGCACCGCACCTGCCCGCCTCTGATTCGCCAAAAACGAACAGTCGCCACGAACATCTGCCGTCCGTCGATACCCAACGCCACCAATATCCCCCATCTACCTGTAACCACGTTCGTATTAAATCGAGCAGTCATAATGCAATCATTTCATGTCTGTCGATCATCGCCAGTGGCACCGACTCGTGTGTCGATTTCGCCGTAATGAGAGATCCACAAAGGTAATTCCAATTTAGTTCGATGAATGGTCTCTTGCGTTTGAGGGTCGTATTTATTAAAATAAGTAATATCATTGGTTTTGTATTATTAACGTCGAAATTTGTTTTATAAAATTCGTACATAAATTATTTCATTTTATTTAAATTTAAGAAGCTTTTTGCTTGCTCATAACATGTTCTGAGAAAAAATTAAATCTAGTTAGATTGAAAACACTAAAAGTGCATTACAAATATTTCATTAATTTCCGATACGACCAACATATCCATCATATAACTAACACAGTTGGTTGGAGAGAGTTCTAGAATAATGTAAGGGATAGCAGACAAAAATAAATTACATAAACCACAAATAACTGTAAATCTTCTATACCATAACAAAATTGTTTTGTATTTTGTATTTTACGTACTACATACTTGGGAACGGTTGAATGAAAGGTAAGGATGGTTGAATAAATTGGGGCAAACAAAAACACGAGAGCAAGCCCTGTTAAATCTAGAAGTGAAGAAAATAATTAGAATATAAATGGAGATTTGCATAGAAATAATATTGTGTAGATACAAGTATTTTCATACTTCAATATACCGTATTAGTAATCACCTATATTCTACTCCTGCTTGGGTTAATCCCCAACAGGTGTAAATAAGTTTCTACCTTCTAATATTTTATAAAAGTAATTAATCATTTTACGAAACGAAATTTCACAACTTAATTTTTAAGGTGCTCAGAACTAAACATCTTACTATTCGCTTTAAAATTTCATTTTCTAAGGCATTAAATATTTAATTACAGAATTTAACGCAGTTTATATTTGTTTTAGTATTTAACCAAATTTTATTTCAACTCCTTTAATTCATAAAAAATTGTGTTCAGAATACCTGACGTTGAAAAGAAAAAAAATGTGTTTATGACTATATAAAAACGCACACTCAAAAGTCCTGGGAGCTTAGTGAGAGTGTGTATTTCCACTTCTTTGCGCGTTACGAACAAGCCGCACGCCTGATGAAAGCTAGACGTCTGTATTATGGACAACACCACAAACAAATAATATAACACCGTGCCCAACTCATACCGTTTGGCCCTGCGTTGCACTCGTCGTGAAGATATTTAATGAGTTACATCATCTTTGTGTACTGTAATTAAGCTGCTATAATTGCCATTGGCAACTGGAACATAACATTGCTTACGCATGGCTACATCGCGGTAGTTAGTCAAGAATAAATGATGATGCAGTGGCACCACCGTAAAAGTCCCCGATATTGTTTGGTCTGGCCCGTTGTTGTTGCTCCTGACCGCAAAACCGAAACTAAAACCACCCAGTACAAAATATTTGTGGGACAAGCAGAAGTATTTGTTCCACGTCTGGGTGTTAACTATCTATATAAGGTAAAAGCACCTATCTCCATCTGAAGGACGTAACTCTTATCCCCACCTGTTCAATTGATGAACAACCGCTTCCCCAAAACTAATGCAGTTGGAAATGGCTTCTAGTGAGCCGGACCTGGCTGCAGATCAGCCGTAGAGACAGTGTTTTATCACTGCTGCACTCTGAGTGCGACAGAAAATCGTAAACACTCACACCACCACCGCAGTTAGTGTAAGATGGCTCTAGGGCTATTACGCTACCTAATCGAGTCTCTGCCAGAGCTATGGGGACCTCCCTCGAAGTTTGAGTCAGGTAACTTCTAAGCGGATGTAGTACATCAAACAATAGCTGCCATATCACTGGGTAATGGATTTTGTATGAAAATTTTATTTCCAAGTAACACTCGGTATAAGATTGCTGCTGTACAAAAACTAAATATCGACTACTAAAGTTTTTGTAAAATTTAGAGATTTTACATACGACCGACGCCGATTTTTAGTTTTTGGAATAAACGAGAAATTCAACGTTTACTTATAGACAGTCAGTTTGAATATAATAAGCAAAATATCAGACCTTCCATTTTATCCATTACCGAATACCTCGGTATCAAAGGCTGGTGCCAATATTAAGCACCAATCACCGCGAACTTTATTTCTTGATGTTATTGTATGTTTTTGTAATATTTTTACACGAAAAGAGTAAGAAAAAAATAGTAAAAGAACACTAAAATACGTAAACAATATCCCTATTCAGCTATGAAGTATTTTACTTTAGAAATCACATAGCAAAAGTAGGAGTGCATTTACATGAGTTGGCCTCTGTTTGTATGGACACAGACGCCTACTGCACTACCGTCGCATAAGTTGATCGCCCTGTTGCCTGTTGCCATAAAACCCTCTAGTGCCACTCAGTTCGATCTAAAATAATACAAGACAGAACTTGTACAAAATATTATTGCATTAAACTTCTTTCTACTGTATTAAAATACGAAAATATCAAATGCATCCGTAATTGATGCCGATTTTGCATACCGCTGTAATAGGTGCTTTTATCTTAACTATGCATACATATATAAAATATATATGTATGAATATCAGCCGTCTGATTACGATAGTACTGGCTCTGTTTGGTTTGGGATCAGATGATCGTGTGTGAGATGTGCTTTGATATAAATGAAAAATAAAATGTTTTCATCCTCCTCTTTTCCATACTCGTATATTTACTCAGTTACCAGATAACTAATAATCCCAATTTCGTCCGTATGAATCTTGTGATATTATTGAAAATAAACTAAAAAGTCCCATTGAGTACTTTAAAATTTTTCTAAGCACAGGTGGTTTTTTCTTATATACGAGCGATAATGCAATATTTATTTTTACATGTACACATATGCACGTACATATAAGTTTAGTTTCCAAATTTTTCAATAATCTGGATTGCATTAGGTTGGAATCGGTAAGCCGTTTATGTCACAGAAAAAATTGTTGAAAACTGAACGAAATTCCGTAAATAGATATACCTTAACAACACATAATTACACATATATTTTTTTAAAAATGTGCATATCTTTTTCAATAGTACAATTGTACTATAAAAACAATTGTTTTTATAGCAGTTACAAATACAAATTTTATCGTTTTTATAATCATCGTAACGGACCTTATTATACTTAATCACTGTTACTCATTCCATGCTTGTATTTTAGTTAAGTGTCAAGTATACAAACGAATATACAGTATGTGTCTTAAATGCAACTGGATACCGAATATATAGTATGTCTTGTCTATGTCTTAAATGCAATTAGGTACGTGCTAATACATCTAAACACAAACGTTCACGTGTGTTCTAAGCACATAAACAGTCGAACAATACGTCTGTCGCTGCTTTATTTGCTTGTTAACTTGTTTCACATGTTTGTGTTGCAATTGCACTATAATTACTTTAGTCGTGTGTACGTTATCACATCCGATAGAAACAAATAATAAATGGTTAGTTAAAAAAGTGTTGCATAATGTATAAGTATATGCCTTAATTGTTCTTGTACTTTTACGAAATAGTATTTTCTAAACTTTCTCAGATATAACTAAAATCGAAAGCTAATTTATTAAAATAGCGAAAGTTATTAAAACGTTAATTTGTAAGTAAACATTCGGGCGCGAAGTTAAATAATAACATGGCGTGGTAAACACTGAACGGTGCTCAAATTCTTTTAACTATGGTGTTTTACTTCATTGGTTTTTAAGCAGTTATAGTCTCATAGTTTTAAATTATCTTGCTCGAGAGTTCAATATTCGATATAACTATTATATAATATAATTTGTTCGTTTTTATTTTTTATTACGAATAAGTAAATTGGTTGCAAACGCTCTTATGTAGAATTGTAACTAAAAACCTATTTACGTTTTCCTAGGACAGTACATATTGTAATCTGAGGAAAGGATATACTATCCATACTACGCAGACTATGCAGGTCTTTGTTCTTTTCTTTTGTTTTGTGTGCTGTGTAAAATGAGGCGAATATTTTTTGCTGAAATGGACGAAAATGAATATTGAACAAATATGACGAAAAATACCATTTTTGCATTTCGTCGTCTAACAGTAGAAAGCAGGGAGGTAGTATTTAAGCTTTGCTACTCTCGCGTGCAAGTTCTGATCACCTAATTCAACTAACTTGGGTTAATTCCATAACTTGCTGAGCTCAATGGTTTTTGATTCAAGGTAACGTAATAAAGGGCTCGTCCTAGGAAAACTTTATTAGAGCTGAAGATAAACTGCGCATTTCATTCTGTATGTGCATTTCAAAATGGTACAGCGATGCTATATGATTATACATTGTGTTGGACCAATATGCTCGTGTTTTATACGCGGTGATTTCACATTAGCGCACTTGATGACGTCGCAAAACCAAAGGTCGCGGGTTCGATTCCCACCCAGGACAAAATATTTGTGCGATGAGCATAGGTATTTGTTCTGT
>DWHO01005212.1:0-10466 GCA_018247575.1 Eurytides lysithous rurik | reverse complement strand
GTGAGGTCGTGGTACTAATCCGGTTCGAGCCGGTCCATTCAGCAGCGGGAACAGCTGCGTGGCTCTACCACCGTGAAGTCTTGTGTTCATTGAAGTGAGCTAGCATTTGATTAAGTATATTTTTTTCAAAAACTTTACTAAATGCAGGAAGACCGGATACCGATCTAAAATTGTTGGGGTCTGAAGTAGTCCCGGATTTGAAGATCGGTATAGTTTTACTATGTTTCATAAGATCAGAAAAAACACCACATTCAATATATCTATTAAAATTATTGCTAGGCGAGGCGCAATTACATCAATTATAGAGCTAATTAATCTTGCTGAAACACCCCAATTATCGGCTGTCTCCTTGATTTCTTTTTGTTGAATACACAGGTTATATCTTAGGGAGTAATAAATTTGAAGTAAAAATTCATATGACATTTATTATCATGATTTTTAAGAATAGCCTCAGCTGCGTCAGGTGATGTACTGAGAGATTTGATATTAGAAATAGAAATGTCAGCAAGGAACTTCTCAAACGTCAATGCAATCTCATCGTCCGAAATGACCCAATAATTGTCAATGTTTTACATAAAATCGAAGTTACGTTCTCTGCTCCTTCCAGTTTCATTACCAAATACAATGATTTAACCACGAAACAAACTCTTAAAAATTTTGAAATAACTTTTGACAAATTGAATAAATGAAGCATTATGAAATAATGATTAAATTCGCTTTTCCTATAAAGTTCATATAATCTTTTTCTACTTTTTTAAACTCCAACAGTGGCCCAATCATTGAATGACAAAAGACCTTCTGAATTGACTGTTTTAGAGGTAAATATTGAAGAAAATTCAGTTGTTATAAACTTATTTATTTAAGTTACATAAAAAGTTAGCTATATTAATAAATAGTAAATATGACAATTTGTTTGGTGGCAATATTACTCTGAACTTCTGCATAAGTGTATTGTTTATTGTTAAAAAAAAATGTTTTTGCTTATTTTTTATTTAAATTTATTGTGAGAAAAAATAAAACTAACTGTCCACAATGGTCGGAGCCCAATTTTTTAATAATAGATTTACAGTTTTGTTTTAAGTTTGTAAATATATTATTAATACATGTTGCAGTTGTATTAGTGATCCTAGTTGGCTCTAAGAATAAGTTACATATTATACTGTTACATAAAACATTGTATTATTATTTTAAAAGAGCAACTCTTGAAACTCGTCAGCTCTTCTCGACAAAGCTGCATTCCGAGCTGATGGTAGATTCCTCATGAAATGACAACACTGATAACACCAACATGTAAAATTTTAAAATGAATATTCGAAAGTGCCTGTAAAAAATATTTGAATAAAAATACATTTTGATTTATTATAAGCTTTGAATCAAATGCGGGCACCTGGATGCTGCGTTACCACAACTATGGTAAATTTAGTAGGCTTTTACAGTATCGGATGCATTAGTTGTCAGCATTGGCAATGTTTAAGTAAATGTAAAAGTAATATAAAGGAATAATTTTAACAGTGGTAGAGCCACGCAGCTGCACCCGCTGCTGAATGGGCTGGCTCGAACCGGATAAGTACCACCTCACAGAAAATCGGCGTAAAGTGGAAGTGTTTGTGCTTCTCCGTTTCGTCCGTTGTTAGAGGTGGCCAGTGGCCCATCCCACTCCCTTTCCTTCTTCCCACTTTCACTCCCCTTCCTATCTCTTTCTCCATCCCCAAGGGGATGATCCTCCTCTTTCCTCCCTCTCACTTCTTTTCCCTCCTCCTTTAAAAAAAATCCCTTCTTAAAGGCTGGCAACACATTTGCCAGTTCTATAATGCTGCAAATGTCCATGGGCGGCGGTGATCACTTGGCTCTGATCAGATGAGCCGCTTTCTCGTTTGTCAGCCTAAATCTAAAAAAAAATAATAATAATATACAAAGTGATTCGAGAATGTATTCAAAGATTTTTGTAATTTTTTGTGTTAAAAGTTCTGCTTACTAAAATGAACTACAAAGTTACTCTGTAACAAAAAGTACTTAACTATATGTAAGGAGAACCACCCGGGAAATACTGGGGTGTAACCCTGCAGGCCCGCTTTTAATCACAATTTGGCATGAACACGAACGTTTGAGTCGACTTTCGATCACTTAATGCTTATACGGGTGCGAAAGCAAGCAAATAAAGATATGTTGCAAAATATTTATTTATTTTTAAATCATCTCAACTTGACGAACTAGCTCTTTTTATTATGGTTGTTAGTACGGGAGTCAAAGAACTCCATTGTAACGCCAAACGTGTAATTTTTTGTTTAATTGACACGTGTAATTTGCAATTATGAGAGGCAAGCGTAGAGATGAAATAGCAGCAGTGTATTTCGTATTTTAGTTTTATTTAAAAACACAATAATATGAATTAGCGAAGATTTGAACTGATTAACGAATGATGAACGATTAAACATCGCCAAGAAAACTGTTTATATCTTATCACTCAAGAGGTGGTGTTTGTGATGTATAAGTTTTTTATTTATATATAGTTAGTTTCGAGTTTTATTTTTCATTTTGACATTCATCACGAACTTTTGAGTCTTCTTAATCCTTGTTACATGGGGTCTGGTTTGTTTCGAATAAATAAAGTGTTAACGAGTTTCTGGGTAAATTTAATTACTAAAGTAGGTCTCGACGCACCCATGGGTAAGCGAGGGTGTGCAATAGTGCGGCCTGCTACAGTTGTGGGGTTAATGAGCAGGAATGAGAGCATTTTAACTAATACGAATCCGTATGTAGCTGGAAGATTGTTAGAGTGGAGAAAAATTTTCTGCGCTTAGACAATAGAAAGTAAGGGGTGGAGGAGATAGTCGTCGAGGGAAGGCAACTTACAGTTGGAGACAGACTGCAAACTATCTCAGCCAGCCGCCAGCCATTTTAGAAGCGGACGAGAAGTGTATAGCGCAATAGTACGTATTCGATGATCTAAAAAGTGCACCAGAATGCTACTCCCCGACACTATCTAGGAGTGGACAAACGTGTTGGGATATCCAAGCTTCGGAATTATTGTCAATAGAGATGACCTGGACTGGGGTTACGATACCTGTACAATGCGTCTGTCCTAGAACCCTCTCCTACAGCATTTATTAATCTTCGACGACAATCCCATTTTGAGCCGTTTGGGAAGATAAGAAGATAGAAATATCTTGTGTTATAAGGGCGTTTTACATGCATACATTTTACGCGGACTACCGCCCGGATCCGAAACAGATATCTGTAGATCGTAAATATATTTTGCCCGGGTGGGAATTGAACCCAAGACCTCTAACGCCGAAGCCAATAGGTTACTATGTCTGTAACAGTTTATCGCCGTTTATTGCTTTGAACTAGTTGGTTATGCATAACGCATGTTACCAAAAGATAAAGATATAATAAGATTCGAGTATAAAGCGCTAAATCTCAATCTCATCCAGTTATCAATACTTAAACAGAAACCTAGTTGTACTTGTTTGGTAGTGGAATAACTGCTAATTCGCATCTCTTTCGGCGGACTCAGCGAAAGTTCTACTACATGTTTAACTACTTAGTTACCACCACATAAAACCCAACCAACAACTGGCCTACTAGTTAAAGTGTTCTGATATCAATCATAATTTGATGAAGTCAATATGGTTTCTAAAACCAGATCAGTTATTCATCGGGATATGCATTAATTAGCATATCGCGATGAATTCGCGAGCCCCTAGTGAGTTTATCCATTAAAATAAAATTGATTCCTGCGATTTATTCCATAATTAGGACTAAAAATTATAAGTTTGTTCATTTGGCTTTTAAATATGCCATAACTACGTACTTAATTATTGGTTAGCTAATCTGTTACATTTTAATGCAAATGCTTTTCGTTGAACACGGGGTTATATGGAATGGTTCATAAAGCTTCATTTTTTGTCATAATTTTTTCAAAAGTTGCCGATATTGGGAAGCTTATGTCACTAAATGGTAAACCGAAGCCATTGTCTATATATGTACATTCCACTATTGGGCAAACAATAGCAGGACGTATGTAGACAGTTGCTTCGCATATTTTAAAATGTTTATTTAGACGTGCAGGGCGTGTTCTATTGCCTTACTTTGCACGCGGTAAATCAGTTTTTCAAATTGTTAATTTCTAACTGACAACTTCATTAGTGTCGTCATTTAAGTCTCGTTGCACAAGCACTTACTATCCGGCTCATAACATGATCGTTTAATTCTACACTTAATTAAAATCTGTATATAATATAACTGTGTTAATATACAAGAAAGTAAGTATCGGGGAAGGTAATAAATTAATGTAAATATTGAAGGATGACACGCATCTTTAAGGGAATGTTATTAAATTACACTAATTTACAAAATTAATTTAGCTTTTTTTACGCTACACTTATTGTAAGACAGCAATATCTTTTGTTTATACATAAATTTCACCCGGAAAAACGCCCAGAACCGGAGCAATTATTTGTAGTTCATAAAAAAATTGTCCCGGTTGGAAATCGGACCCACCTGCGACGCCGATGCCAAGAGCTTGGTAACTGCGACAACTCAGTCTTTATTATATTATCAGTTGATCTAAGGTTAATTTTGAACTTAACACTATGAATCATTGTTTTGTCTTGTTTCTTTTGGATCATAACAACAAATATCTTTACAACCTTTATATTATTTTAATATTATGGACAAAGTTAAGAGTGAACAACTGTTTAGTCGGTAGAGCCATATAGCAGCTCCTACTGCTGCTGAATGTGTCTGGTGGAACTGGGTACCACGATCTCACAGGAAACCGCCGTGAAGTGGAACTGTTCATGCATCAGCGTTTATTCCGGTGAATGGAATGAGGCAGCTGGTGAAATACGCCCCCGAAATTTCCCCCTCCCCCCCTCCATTTTTCTCTATTTCTGAAGTAAAGGCCGGAAATGCATTTGCAAGTCCTCTGATGATGCGAATGTTTCCCGGTGATTGGTTATTTTCAGGTGAGCCGCTTGTTCGTTTACCTCGTAATCCATAAATAAGAATAACCAATTTTTGGTCAACCCAACTGTAGCACACAGACATTTCATTTCCTTGTTTTATTGAAAGATCAAATGAATTCATCTGTTTAGTCATGGCTTAAGAGAAAAATGACTTTCTTATTTTCTTTTATCTTTTAATTATTCTTTTAAATGCAACGTCTCTATATTTCGGATTAACGACACTGTTGTGTATCGCGATTAAATTAAAAGGCAAGCTTAAAATCTTATGGCGCGTTTGCTAGACAATAGAAGCAGGTGCTCTGTTCTCGCACGTACTACGAATGGATATTAGATTGCTAATTAGTAAATGCGATTCGCAAGCGGTCGATTCAGATGTTTGCACTTCCTCGCAGCGGCATTCAAACCGAAACTTTAGCAATCAATGGAAATAATTCACCGATCTGCTTGAGTGGAAATTTTATTTAACCAGTTAATAGAATAAATTAAATTCGCCATGACGTCGGATCTTTTTCTTTCTATCGTGCTATCATCATTTGATATTAGTATATTTGTACAAGTTTGTACTGACGTTGTTTAAGTTTGTTTCTTGAACGAACAGATTCATAAACTTGTAATGGTACCTGTTTGCGCCTTGTCTTCTATTAATATTAACTGATCAGATGATGAGCGTCTGAATTTACATTTTTATTGCGATTACAAATTAAAAACAACAAATTTTTCTACGAAACAAATAAATTTTTAAGTGGCGTATTTTTTGTAATTATAGTTAGTGAATATTACTCATCTCAGATAATATACGTCCATTTGTAACGGCTCATTGCACCAACAGAAAGAAATAATAATCTTTTTTGTTAAGAGGCGTTAATTGTTATATAAATTGGATGAAAAAATTAACAATTAATCCGAACGTAAAACGAAACGTACGAACATTAAAAACATCGAAGAACTCAGTATACATTTTAGGCGAAGACCAAATAAAAACAGTGATTTATTTGATCGAATTATGCACGCATTAGCTGCTGTCTGTTCTCATAAAAAGTGGTAGAAGGAGGTACCATCAAGCCTAGTAGATAGGCTGCGAAAATTGTAAATTGATCGTAAACAAAAAAAAAAGAAACCGACTCCATGGAAATGGTTGTAAGCGTTTGGTCATCATAAAATAGGCTGAAACAATATTTATTAATTACGAGTGTATTCGATCGTTTTGTTATGATACACAAACTAAACTTATCGAGGAACGATGTTTTTAAACAAAGTCGTAAGTAAAACAATTTTTACTTGATTTTTGAACTAATTTTCTTTGTGGCGATAGTAATTTATAATAGTGTTATGAATTATACAACAAGCTACAACACGACCAGATACTTGTTATTTTTATCTATCTGGGTTAAACTCTTCTGCTCACAGGTCTAGTCTATGAACACAATATATAACTTGTCTTCATGATGCTCTGATCCTAGCAGAGCCTGGCACGATCATTTTAAATCAAAGCTTACTGCAAGTATTCTAATAGCCCCCTATTAGAATATTACTCATCGGTTCGCAAGATTATACTTCAGAGCAAGACCCTATCTTACCCAGTGGCGGTACTACCATACAAGCCCAAAAGCCCGGTTTGCCTTACTAAGGAGTAAGTTTATAAATCTTAATTAGCACATAATTCCTGAATAATTTATTTTTTAATATATGAGCGTTGCGGGAATTTTGTGCTAATTAAGATTTATAAATTTTAACTCTAGTAGTAGTACCGCCACTGATCCTACCCTATTTTTGTGTTTGTTTAGTTTTAATCCACTCAATGACGTTAAATTGATTCTTGTCTTTCTTATTCACATCATACTTACTAATATTAGATTTTTGGAGAAAAGTCTTTTTCTTAAAAAATTCAGACGTCAGTGACGCAGTTTTCAATTGGTGAAACTTTGAGAGGCCATGTCCTTTTCCACCAATTTATCATAAGTTTTTAACTTCTCTCCATAATTCCCGTTTCCGTTATTTCAATCAATGACTTTAGACGACCAAACACATGTTATGATCATCTTTTAATAAAAGCAAGTGCTTTATTGAATATACACGAGACTTGCAAATGCGTTAGCGGTCTTTAAGATGGGAGTATGTTCTCTTCTTGAAGGTCCCAATGTCGTTTCGGACCAGAAATACCGCCGGCGATAATCAATTCCACAGGTTTCTTTTCTCTATATTCTTCTTTTTGCCGGTCATTTGCTTTCCTCTTTTGTCAACTCTAAATCGTATAAAATTTAATACCGTCATTAATATGACGATGGCCATTACAAAATTACACAAAAAAAAACAATTTTGAGTTCAAGTAAATTCGGTCTTTCGCCTATAGGAAACTTTCGAAGGGGCACACGGTAAAGCAATAGTTACTAGGCCAGCGAAGCCACGTCAGAGCGGAAACTTTCGGGCGAACTCTAATTAAGGAAACTAAGGGCTCTCAAGTCAGACAGCTGAAGGGTGCCTTTCTACCTGAGAGCTCGTTCCGTTAAATTACGCACTGTACTGGATCCAACTTATGTAGTTTGACTGTGTCCGGAGTACAACATAAATACGATATGATGTGGATAGTTTGTTTACATTAATGTCATAGGTCATATAGGTCGCTAACTAAATAGCATCGCATTTAATGGCAAATATTTTTTGGTTATAACTCGCAACCATGAATCAACACAACTTTGAACGTAACAACACAACTTTATTGTTACGCATTAATTTTGTATGTATGTACTCGTTGTTTTGCATGTCTAACACTTGGTAGTAGATGAACGGGTACCCAAAACTACATTGTTATTAACTGTTCCGAATTGGTGGAATTAGTGGCTGGCGTCTTTGTCGACAACATTACAATCCCTCTTGCATTGAATACTGTTCTATATATCATAATGTTTTATTGGCGTATGAAAAGTGAATCATTAAACTGACATTTAAAAAAAAAGGACCTTGAGAGTAATTGTAGGATTTTATTTAGTCAGTAAAAATTGTTTTTTTTTAACCCTTGGATGAACAAGAAACCATATTATATAGATTACATACGTACTTAATAACAGCTTTGTTTAAATTGACATCGTGTGCATATTTTAATGGCGAGAAAGATAAAAAACGCTAAATAAGGTATTTCGATTATAACATTCAGCGTATTTGGCAAAGTACCGCATCTGTCTGAGAATATTCTGCAGCAAACAATATTGACAATAACACTACGTCCGTGGTATACCTCTAAAACCATCGCTGTATAAAATATGTGCCAATATTTATTCTCCTTCTACAAAAGACAGGACATGGCACGTGACAAAGTTGCGAATTGGCGGCTCGACTTATACTTTTTGACCGTCCATTATGGATACTGTCATGGAATACATCTAGGAGTCCCGTCACGTCTTGCTCGCTGTATTTAAGATCGAGAGTGAGAAGAAAAAAAGGCTGAAATGAATTTTGTTATTTTAAACGCTTCGCCCGATTTCGCTTTTGGAACTGGGATCCGGGATTATGAATTTCAATATCCTTTCCCGTATTCCCCTTTAATGACGTTTTAGACGTAGTATAAGCCGTGTGTGCATTGGCTCATAGCATGTGGCATTAACACGTTATCAAATGAAATATTTTGTTAGTTTTTGTCGCGAATAATCCATCATAAGATATACCAAGTACAGGTTTTACTTGATGATAATATCAACGCTGAGAAGCAAAAACGTAGTAACCGTCGAAACTAAAATTGTTCACCCGGCATACACCAATCGACGTGGTTTGATTTACTGATTTCAACAATGTATTTAAAAAAAATGACTCCACGGGTCGTTTACTACGTTCTTGCTTTCCAGCGTTGACATCATCGATGCACCTGATGAAACTGAGTCGTGGTAGCTCGGTGTCCGGGCGCTCATTTTTATAATTTACTCGAGCAGTTCAAGTCCTGATGCTGGCACCGTCCGACTTTTCTTTATATCTTAATTTAGAAAGACACTTCTTCTTCTTCTTCTTTCTCCTGCCCTTATCCCACTAGGTGGGGTCGTCACAACACGTATTTTTTTTTCAATACTCCTCTATCAGCCGTCATCTCCTCAGTCACATCTTTCACACTCGTGTCTTTATTCACTCGATCCATCCACACTTTCTTCGGTCTTCCCCTACCTCTCACTCCATTCACATTCATGTCCTAAACTTTCCTAACTATATGCCCTTCCTCCCTTCTCATAAACTTATTATGATTAAATGGGAAATTTACCTCAAAGAAACAAAAAATATGTTTTGTTAGATATAAAATGAATCGATAATGACTTAAGTTTGTTATCTGTTTTCAGAATTTGTCTGGAAAGCAATTAAACACCTTGTAGATTAACCCAATGTATTCCCATTTAAGTAGAAATACTCAGGTAAACACCGTTTAAGAGAACGGTCCAGGTTGGATAATTAAAGGACCCTTGCTTAAGAGATCATTCAATAAAATAACAAGGGGACCCTTTCTAGATTCGCCTGAAGGTATTTTGTTGTTTTTATTTTCATTTAATCTACAAAGATAGTGAGTGAGAAAGTAAGTAACCTATATATATCTCACTGCTGGGCACAGGCCTCCTCAACACAGAGGGTATAGGGACACCAAACCCCACGTGGCCCCGGTGTGGTCTTCATATATTTAAGAAATATTGTTTCCTCATGATGTTCCTTTGCGTCGTGGTAAATTAACACCTGAAATTGTTAATTACAAATCAACAAATTCATTGGTGCCGGCACCGAGATTAGAACGATGGTTGCTTGGGTATATTATATTAGAAGCGAGTGCCTTGGTACTGAGCTTCCATGGCTCCACTGCGAATATACTGACAGGCTAATTATGTAATCAGTGTGACTGATTTGTCTATCATTACAGTATATTAACTTTAATGTGTAATAGATACAATTTTTATTGTTTCTTATTGAATTTTATTTGTTTTTACATTTTATTGTACATTAAAAGTTGTTGGATAAAGAAGATAAATACATAGTGTGTGAGAAACCGAAATTTAATTTTGAAAGCATGTGTTCATTATTGGACGTAAAGTTCCACTCTTTTTTTTCTAACGCGTGTTACCTACGATTGCCAACTTGATTGAGAGTAATTTGCCGACCATGTCAAAGAAGGAATCTGAACGTGTTTAGTAAGGGCGGCTTTATATCACAACTAATAAAATATTCATTGAATATATATATATACTATATATAGACGGTAATAGAGCAACACAGCTACACCCGCTGCTGAATGGGCCAGCTCGAAGTGTTTTTACTTTCCCGTTTCGTCTGGTGAGTGAGGTGACCGGCGGCCCATCCCCCTCCCGTCTCTTTTTCCTTCACTCACTCTTCTCCCTACCAGTCAGTCAGTACCCCTTCCCCGCCCGCAACCTCCTTTCCCCTGCCGCTCCCACTCTCTCTATCCTCGTCCTTCCCTCTCACTTCATTTCTCACTCTCTTTCGAAAATATCTCCCTTAAAAGTTAGCAACGCATTT
>DWHO01005211.1:0-10468 GCA_018247575.1 Eurytides lysithous rurik | reverse complement strand
AGGTCGTGGTACTGAACCGGTTCGAGCCAGCCCATTCAGCAGCGGGAACAGCTGCGTGGCTCTACCACCGTTAAAGAGTTATATACAGATTCCCTCGAAAGTCAACATCAGTCCAGTATGTTTATCTTTTACTTATAATAAGTTTATCTATTACTTAAATTAAGCCGTGGTAGCTCAGTGTCCGGACGCTCGCTTTTAATTCAATATACTCGAGCAACCTGGGTTCCAATCCCGGTTCCAGCACCAATGAATTTATTAATAATTGACAATTTTAAGTGCTGGTTTACCACGTGCTCAACGGTAAAGGAAAAACATCGTGAGGAAACCTGCATATTTAAGAAACAATATAAAAAAAAATCTTAAATATGTTTAGTCCGCCAATCCACCTTGGGGCCGCGTGGCGATCTGTGCCCCTATTCCCTCTGTATAGAGAAGGCCTGTGCCTAGCAGTGGGATATTCATATATACATTTGCTGTTAATTTTATTCTTTTTCAAAATTGAGTGTAAACTGTTTCCGTAACGTATTACAAAAACGTATTACCGATTGTGGGTAAAGGTTATTCAGTTCTAGAGGATATATCTAACCTTAATCCTACTGCAGTAGGTTAATACGTTCGGTTGAAAAGTACTTGAGATATCTACCTAATACGATAGTACGACTGGCTCATCTTGTATCAAATATGAAAAAAGATTTTCAGGTCGAATTATAGCCATTTCTTTAAAATTTGCGTTTGAACGTGTTCGTTGTACGAACATCACTATTATTTTCATACCAATTAATGATTGACGTGATTGCTACTTATCTGTTTATTGTTTGAGAAATATCTATCTATATCAACTAGTATACAATAGCATTATTGGTCAGGGGCGGATTTAGAGGTCTCGAGGGCCTAAGCGAATAAAGGAGTGATAATGCACAACTTTTTCAATCGAGTTATTCGATAAATAATTTATAGTCAGGAAACCAAGTAAAATCTTTTAATTAACAAATATAAATAAATTTGGATTTTTCTTCGAAGTCTCAATCGTAGGGGCCTCTATTTTGTAAAACCTCTAACTCTAGCTTCAGGCCCGGCTGTGCTACCCTGAATTCGGCTCTGTCGATGGCTAAACCAGACTAGACTGGTTAGGCCATACTAGTGTATAATATAGATATATAACGATAACTTTTGATAACTGAAATTATTATTACTTTCAACATTGATAATATTAAACAACTTCTTTTCAATCGATAAAACTTTTCGATGAAACGGGAATGATATACAAAATTATGTGAATGAAAGAACACAACTGAATTTTTTTGCGATTTTCGTTTACGATAAAAAGAAATACAAAGAAATATTATAATATTTACTTCAAAAAATTTGAAAGAGCCAAAAGCGGTTACCTCACTCGCCGTTCTCTTGATAAGTCTAAAGCCGTAATTCAATGGCTGCTGATAAACCTAAAGCTGTAGAAACCATTGCAAGGTTTCCCCACAATTGTTGATGCTGACCGATACCTACCTGATGCGAGGAAATGCGGCGTCTCGGCAAAGGCGGAGGCTGCGGCGGGGCGTCACAGTCCTCGCGCTGTCGATAACGCGCTCGGCACGATCCCACAATCTCCACTGGTGCCCTATTACCAAACGCAACAAACTTTTCATCAAACTCTTCTTTGATAGTAGTAGGACTAGTTGGCAGAGTTCAACTAGGTAAATACAACAGCACTGAAAATTATTCCACCGTAAAGTAACGTGTTGTTTCCACCGTAAAGTAGTGTATTCCAGTGGCAAGAGGGAGACGGGCTGGGGGGAGGAGTATTAGAAGAAAGAAGAGAGACATGAAGGGAGGGAAGGACGAGGGTGGGCCACCGGCCACATCACTTACCAAACGAAGCGCGGAAGAAGGAAAAAGTATATAAATGAGAAAGTGTGCTTCATAATTTATCCTATTTTAGGCCTAACTTGTTTTTAGAATGGCGAATTTTACAAATAAAGCGTAAAATAATTGACGCATATACTTTTACGTTGATACGAAACTGTAGAAATTATTTAGGATAAGTACAGTCTAAATTACGAAAGGGCATTGGACATTTAAAACTTGTACACAGACTATGTACACTACTACTAATGCACTAATCTTAAAAAATTAATTACAAAAGATCATGCTACCAGTCACATGAACACAACTCGCGACATCTTTTGTTCCCCAGCTGTTCTAGAAGAAGAAAAAGAAATCACCAACAAACATGCGTTGACTAAATGTATCATATTTGATAATTTATGTGACTGCGTACATACTAACTAAATCCTGCCCCCCCTCCCCATTAAAGTAGTTAAAACACCCACTTGTAATATTAATACCGTTACTGTAATCTCGCTACACCCTGCCCCTTCCTGAATTATTGATAGCGCGACAAACATGAGTGTAAATGTGTTAGGTATGAAGATTTCAATCCACAATAGGTCTTGATACATTACGTCTTCATTCACTTCATTAAAAAACTTATAACTTATAGTCAATAAAAGACCTAACCTATGGCTAGAAAATCTATCAAAGACTATATTTTTTTATCCTATCACTTAACGAACGATCTATTTTTAAATGATTTGGAAATACTTCCTAAAATCAAAACTACACCGTAGGAACAACAGGCAGATAGTGCTAATTAATGGCACCAAGAAAAAATCAGTAAAATAAAAAAAACTAACGCAATGTACCTAAAATTTAAACAAAAACGTATATCTACGTAGCCCGTCCTAGGAAGTCAGAATGGAAAAACGTAAATAAAATTGAAATGAAGAATGGAAAAAGTAAATTTTGACTTTGACTTTGACTTCGGGGCCCGTCCGTTAAGTGTTAACCGTTCCTCAGTCGATGGTGAACCGATAGCCGTCTAATCATTCGATGTTGTCTTTCAGAATTAATGATACGTAACGATGTGCTTATAATGCGTACGTAATGCTTCATTATCATATTATTTCAGCGCTGTTAGAGTGTAAAGTTGTTAGCGATCTTCTGTGTACGGGGAACGATTTCGTTTATAATGTGAAGAAAATTAGGTCCACGAAGAACGTGTCCACAGAGCAAGTGCATAAACGTCTAAAGCTGCTATACACCGTAGTCAAAAGAATCAATGCGGTGTTGCACCCTAAAGATAATGAAGACGAACTTTTCGCTAATGAGGACGACGTTGGGCAAGCGATTTGTAACGTCACTCATTCGGTACACGTGAAAAATGACGCAACCTATTTAAATTCGCAAAGAAAAGTACCAAATGCACTAACAAAGAGCGTCTTTGCTAGAACTACTGTTATTCGTACACCCGCATCTAAACTCCCTTTGTTTATGCTCACGAAGAATTTAAAACAGAAAAAGGGCCAAAATCTCAATTTTTCGGTGCAATTGGAGGAATTGTGTAACTTGACGGATCTGAACATAGAAGGCACTGGGGATTCTCTGACATTTTTTTATTCACCTATGAGGAAGCGACCGTCACTGAGGAAAGCGATTTTGAACAGACACAAACTCACGATCGAAAAGGAAAAAGGACCAATCCGTGAGACTAGTAAAATTTTTGAAGAGAACAAATCGGGGGATGATTCTTTAGATTTTCAAATAACAGGTGCTTATTTCGCTATATTTTTATGACGTTTCAGTTGTAATAAAAATGGTGTAGCCGTTTTTTTTTCTACTTATAATTTTTTTTACAGGGGTCTTAAATCAGATAAATGATTTAACTAATACATTTACACACATTATAAACACGAGCAGTGCGATTCCCAATGACAGTCATACAACATCTATTATATCTCAGCCTTCGAAAGTAACTACCTTAGAGAGGTTAAACGACTTAGATCTCGTCGAGAGCAGGCTGAGCGATTTAAGAGTCATACAGCTAGAGACCACTTTATAAAAGATACAAGAAAGAACTTTGGAGTCTACAATAACCCCGAGACAAACTACTAGATGGCATTGTTTGCAGAATGTCAATCCATGTTTTAATTGCCGTCCAATATAAAATACTTGCTGAATAATATCGTAAGAAGATGTTTCAAATTTGATTAATGTTAGATTAGTAGTCTTAAGTGGAAATCGAATATTATAATTTTATTAATGTGTAGTGTAACATAAATTAGCCTACTATTGTTATATGCTTCAGTAAAATTATTTAATTGTAACATTTTTCTATAAACTCTTATTGTTTTATTATATTTCAGTATTTATACTTCAAAAATCTCTTATTATATAAATAAGGGAAATAAGATAAAGAACTTAACTTTTCTGGAAGACAAACTTTCTTTCGTTTGTTTGTCTAGATAATCGAAAGTATCTTGGGAATGAATAAAATACGCTTTTGATATGGTCCTCCAGCAGCTAAATTTCTCATGATACTTAAGTTTCTTGATCCAACGATATAAAATTACAACGTAAAAGGGATAGCCTAAAACATCTGACATTCAGTAAATTTATATCTGTCATTAGCTTTCTAAGAAAATATTAAATATTTCTTAGAAAATATATTTGACTGGCCTGTTAGTGTAGTGGTTAGTGCTCCTGACTGCAAAGCCAAAAGTCGGGGTCGTTCGATTCCCACCCAGGACAAAACAATTGTGCGATGGGCGTAGGTATTTGTGCTGTGTCTGGGTGTTAATTATAAATATTAGTATATATATTTAAAAAATATATAAGTATGTATATCAGTTGTCTGATACCTTAGTACAGGCTCTGCCTAGATTGGGATCAGATGGCAATGTGTAAAATGTCCCGTGATATTATTATTATAAAAGCTTACTTGAAACTTTTAGTTAAAAGGTCTGCATCTTTTAGTTAATAGGTGAGCAGTTTGTCTGTTGTCCATATATCACTGTGTTATCGGTAACTTAGACCAGCTGACTTATCAAGAGCGATATGCATTTATATAGGCACCGTAGGTTGCACTTGGTTTTGTCAACTGGTCAATTTCCGGGTGAAATAATTTCACCTTGTATCTAGAAGCCAAATCGCGAGAGTCACATTGGTAGTCAGTGTCCCAGCAATATTGGTTTGATGATTTTCTGCAATCAGGAGTAGGTCATGTTTAGAGACCAGGGAAACCTTTTTGCTTAGACTTTGTCGCTACCAGATGAAGCCTGGCCCTCTAGACAAAGTTACATTCGATTAACGATGTCGTTAGTAGAAAAGTCCAAAATGTATGGACCTGACATAAGTTTATGAAATGACATTTCTTAAACTTTGTCTAGGCCCTCAGGTCGTTTAGGAGTGTAGGATTGGTTTCGAGCATTAATCCCACATTTATAACAGCGGCGATGCTTTTGGATGGTGGCAGCCTTGATGACTGCAGAGAAAAAGAAGTGTGTTTGTTTGTTTGTGTTTGTGAGTGTTTTATGTACTATATATGTACGGCTACTGGGGACTAGCTCCAGGGTACGGGGCGATAACAAGCTTGCCTTTTATCCTATTAATCCGCAAAAAGCGTATAAAGAATGCTACAGAAGAGGTTACAGGTGGCAATTGGCAAGTCCATGTGGTTCTGGGTTTAGCTTCTTGCAGGAATTTACTTTAGATTAAGTCATCGTCGCTTTCGTAAAAACGACCCCAGCGCGGTTGCGGACTTATATTATACCCAAGTTTTTTACCCAGATTTTCACACGACGTTTCCTTTAATATGTAGACAAGGTCGTAAATAATAATATTAAGGATAAAAACCTTAATTTATCTCCATACACTAAGCTATTGAATTAGGGGTCACGAGTCGTAGGTCAATTCCCACCCGGTGCAACTATTTGAAATGATTTCGGCGTAAAAAATATAGGTGAAGGAGCCATAATTATTCTATTATGAACTGGTTTCGTTTAATAATTATTATTTCGTTATTATTTAATCATTTGGTATCGTTAAGTTCTTGAAAATTATAACTAATAAGAATATTGCGTTGCGAATTTATCTGGATTTTGTAATTCCAATTATTGAATGTGATATCAGTTTTATATCGGGTAGCTTCCAGTCGCCAATAAATCGCAGCATGATGGAAATAAGAGGATTTTACATTCCCAGCGGGCCCAATTATCTTTGATTCGAACGAGGGATCGGATGACCGGATAGTTATGATCCTTTAGTAATATACTAGCAGTAGAAATATTATTGGAAATGAGAAGATATTGAGTTCAAGAAACATAATTAGGGATTTATTTAAGTAACAATATTCAAAGTACAAGAAACTCCTAAATCTTTATAATTCAAGTTTATTCGTCAATGAAATAAACTTAGACTTCAAATATTTTTTTTTATTACTCCTGCTCAGTTTTATGTCAAGAACTTTTCGAAAGTAAAGCTGGAAGCATTTCAAAACCATATTTCGGCTGGTGTTTTAAAGAAAAGCGTATTCTCGAAATTATTAATACAATAACAAAGGAACTCTGTGGCAAGTATTACAAAAGTTAACCCATTTAAAATTTTTCAATTCTTAATTTAGAAATTTTGATTTTGCTTAAGTACTCATCGTATTCTAGCGAATTTATTTTAAAAAAAGTTATAAGTGATTAATAAAAGTACGCGTATAATCGTATTCTAGGGAACTTATTTTAAAGATGATGATATGAGCAATAAAAGTACTAATACAGAAAATTATTTTAGCTGTATCTGTATATGCAAATATTTAGTGCAAATACATCACGTTAACGTCTTTGTTACATATGAGTTTGCCAATAGTACGAAGGCTATTTGATGAGTACCTGTTTATGGAAAAACAAATTAGTTATTTTTGTATATATGCAGTTATTTTTCTACGTAGTACCTTTTAAATCTACATTTGTTCCACCGATATCCAAGCTTCAATAAGCAATCCAAAATATATGATTTCTAAAAGTCATTAAAGTAAGGCAATGACTTCGTCCTTTAACCCAAATCGCTTACCAACGAGCCATTTTTAATGGTATGGCAGCAGTTCATTACGTAACTGTGTTAATTAGCCACAACTCTGGATAAGAGTTGAGTTAAATGACAACCTCATTTGTTCTTCAACCAAGTGTCAAATAATTTGGCATAGTATTGCCCTGTTATTGTTTTCCCTTTTTCTAAGTAGTCAATATATATAATGGCCTGCGAATCCTAAAAAATGGTTACCATGATCTTTCCGGCCCATGGGACGATTTTTGCTTTATTTGCGGCAGGATCGCCAGATTCCGATCTTAAATTCGTTAAACCAATATCTGATTGTTATTATTGAAGATGCACAGTCACGGTAAACTGCATACATTCTTACTTTTATTCCATCACATGTTTTTCATTTAAAAAACAAGAATCGAATTGCAGACCTATACATATCTTTTTCCATTTTAACAATTTAAAGTTCACGCTTCCACTGAATCGCTGTCAAATGAAAAAAAACAAAAGTATACTATTTTATTTTTTTATTTTCCCTCCCTCTTAAAAATGGCTTAACACGGTCGCAATCATATTTTCGGCTAGTGATATCAATACATTTAAAAAACGGGTACTTATCAAACAGTCCTCGCATAAAATTACATTTTCATAAAAGTGGAATGTTGCAACTATTGAAGTATACTTCAATTTATAACGAAGTCTGTGCGCTTGTTTTAATTTTAATATACTCGATACTTAATCATTTAAAATACATCGAATCATTTTGGTAGCATCAATTAATTCATTTAACGATTTTGGGAAAAACTCATCGAGGAATAAAACAGCGAGTAAGTTGCATATTTAGGAAATTGTTTTAACTTATAATTATTGACAAGATAGTAAGTCCATTTTGTCAATATTTATATATGTATATATTCGTTGTTTTTATGAATGTAGTTTGACAATAAATTATACAATTACAAATTGCAGGGTAAAAGGCGTCTAATTGAAAAGAAGCTACGCAGCTGCTGAATGGGTCGGCTCGTACCGGATAAGTACCACAACCTCACAGAAAAGTGGCGTAAAGTGGAAGTGTATTTGCTTCCACGTTTCGTTCGGTGAGTGAGGTGGCCGGTGGCCCACGCCTTTCCCTCTCTCACTCCCTTCCCTATCTCTTCCTCCATCCAATCCCCTATTTCGTTCTCCCTTTCCTCCTCCTTTCAAAAATTCCCCCTCTTAAAGGCTGACAACGTATTTGCGAGTTTTATAATGCTGCAAATGCCCATGGGCGGCGGTGATCACTGACCATCAGATGAGCCGCTTGCTCATTTGCCCAATTCAATAAAAAAACACTACTATATTTCATTTTATCAGTGCCCAGGGCCACTCAGTGATTATTCTTATATATATTTTATACTTATATATTATATTATGTAATTAAGCAAGATACATCTCTAGATCAGCTTACAGTGCCCGAAAAGGGCATCTTCACTATTAGACATAACATCTTTTGTATACTTTTTTATGGATGCTGACAAACGAGTAAGCGGCTGACATGATGGTAAATGATCAGCGCCGCCCATGGATATTTGCATCATTACAACTGGCAAATGCGTTGCCAGTGTTTAAGCGGGAGAATTTTTGAAAGAAGAAAGGAGGTGAAGTGATAGGGCGCAAAAGGAGATAGGAGATGGAGGAAGAGGTAGGGGAGTAAGAAAGGGGAGGGAAGGGGATGGGCCGCGAAACGCGAAAGGAAACGGTTCCACTTTTCGCCGATTTTCTGTGAGGCCGTGGTATTTATCCAGTTTGAGCCGGCCTGTTCAGTAGCAGGAGCAGCTTCGTGGCTCCACCACCGTAGAAAATAAAATTTTTAATTTAAATTAATTAACTAACTGTACCATTATTACGTAGACATGCGTTGAACTTGTTGCCTAGAGACACAAGATGGTCTCTCTTTTTCATCGTTCCTAGTAATTTCTCTGAAATATTGCCCCTCTAACCAGAATCCTGTTATGTTTGCACGTTATTGTTACGCGTAAGGGATAACTGACAATGCAGTGGTAATTCCCCAGGTGAACGAAAGATAATTTTATCACTAAGAATGTGTAGCTGTAGTCCCTATAATGGATAGGTGTCGTAGAAATAAATACTAATTAGATGAAAACAAGAAAGAATAGTTTCTTTGTCTTTTAATTCCAACACAGGTTGAATTTCATGTAGCAGAAAGGCGATTTAAGTTGTCCAGCGTTTCGATCATTTTATAGAGTTAATATATATGTATATGAGTACTTCAGGTCAGCTTGAAATTAATACTAATGTGTTCTGTGCCACATCACATATTGTAGAAATTAATATAGACATAATTTTGGTTATGAACTAAATCAACATGTTAATGTACGTCGTTAGTCATTTAGTTTTTCGTTTATAATATCGTTATCGCTTCGTTCGTTCGTTTATATAGCTTTCTAGTCGCGATGTGACGGAGTCGCATTTAAATTAGAAGAAAAACTTCTTTTTTTTTCTTTTTCTAGCAAAAACTTTCCCTAAAAATATTTTAAGCACTTAAAATAAAAAGACGGATTAAAAAGAAAACTTATAATTCAATGTAGTTAGTTGTTTATGTAGTAAAGGATAAACAATTAGTATATATTATTATATATTTTTCAGAAACGAGATACGACTCATTGTGTCTATTGTTGCCTGCTAATGGGTTTTTAAAATCAAACACTCTACGCTTCAGACTGACAGCTATTGCTCAGACAATAAACAGCCTAGACATTTAATTGCATTGTCAGAGTACGAATCGCTATACCAACATAGAGGTGCATTAAATAAGCATTGGTGACAAACAAATTTTTATTTCATTAGAACTATTACTTAATCACGTCGGTGAAGAAAGCTCAAAAGTTTTAAGGCTTTAAGGTTACATATAAACGGCATTTAAACTAAAAAAAAGCGCCATTCGAGAAAAAAGAACGCTGTAAATTTTCATTTGTAATTTAACTCGTTACTATTTATATGTATTTTTATTATAGGTTAGTTGTTTATAATTAAACAATTCGATAGTAAACATCGAACATTCAAACATGGTAATTAGTTAATGAAATTTTGCCATACCTGATCTAAATGTCGCCCTACGACCTTGGAAGGCTATCAAATAAAGTGCATATTGCATTAAGACTGAACTTCATAAGCTCCGCCTTTAGGTACGCCGCACATGCGCAGAGTCAGCCGCGATTCTAGTATAAAAGCTGTTACAGCGTTAGCTCATCATCATTCCCGCCAGCATCCCAAAGTTGCGAGATCTAACTGACTCGAAAAGCTAGAAAGTTTTCACACATACAAAGTTGAAAAAAGTTGTTGCCGACTCAGATTACAACCCAAAGGTAAGTTTTATTTTAGAGAATTGATTTACACGAGACGTGAATATTTTTCGTTATGTTATAAATTTTAAGTTTATATTGAATGTGTTAATTTAAATTAACGATTTTGATAAATTTTGACTGAGATTTTGCATTTATTTTGTATCGGCAGTTTTAATTTAACAAAGGGATAACTGACAATGCAGTGGTAATTCCCCAGGTGAACGAAAGATAATTTTATCACTAAGACTGTGTAGCTG
>DWHO01005210.1:0-10468 GCA_018247575.1 Eurytides lysithous rurik | reverse complement strand
CCCCCCCCCCCCCCCCCCCCCCCCCCCCCCCCCCCCCCCCCCCCCCCCCCCCCCCCCCCCCCCCCCCCCCCGCCCGCTGCGCAGTGACTGTAGTTGAGATATCGATCACCGACTATCCGCTTCTCCCCCTATCATCAGGATGGATGATGACGCACACGTCGCGAAAGCCACTAGAGGCGCCCGAGTTGCGATCATGCAAGGCCACCTTGCTATTTCTACTGTCTACGCAACCTTACCTTTCTCCCTCTGATCCCAATCTGTCAACTCGTACGTCTCTTCCTTTTTCGGAGCCTTTTTGCTCCGAATCTTTTTGCTCACGGCCAATCCTGCGAATAAGGCGCGCAGGGAGGTATAGCCAACCTTTGAATAATTCTAAGCCCACACCGGGCTTAGAGACAGAAGAGTGCTACACAACTATTGCTTACCGGATCTGTTTTATAATGGCACTAGAGAGTTTAATAATTTTGAATGCCTATCCTTGTTAGATGGCGATATTCTTAGCTGCATGAATCGCGGCTCCCATTTGTCATAAATTTCAATGCTGTGTATTGATGTGAAGTGGGGATACAACTGAAGGTCGGATAACGGTATCCGAGTGCATTGAATAAAAATGAAGTATAACGGCTCCCACCCTATATAGTTAGTATGAACTCTTTGTGTTTTTAAAAATTTGCAACAATAATAATAATAATAGTTATTATGTTTTATATCGGTTTTCATAGTTTTCGAATCCCTTTTAGTAGGATGATTTTTAATGGAAAGTAATGAATTTTCAGTATCGATAATGACCATGAGTATGAATTTCGATAAAGTCGATTTGAAAATGCGGAAATTGGATATTATTTCCTATTATTATTTTATATATAATGAGAGTGTGAATCTCCGATATAATCACATTGTGGGAGCGCCGCTTATCGGCGTTTGCATCCAGAGTGTTAAGTTTAAGTTCCAGCTCCAGATCGCATAGGGAAAAGCTCACGCGTCGGCAACAGGTGGCTGAACAGGTTCCACGGCGTGCGGGCTGAATAGGACAGTGCGAATTGCGAGGCTGTATTATAAGCGCTATTGCCGCGCTTTTATTGAAAATTAAAAAAAAAGGCCTATAAATTTAGCGAATCGAAAGCGAAAAATCGGAATCGCAAGAGTATTATTAACACTAATTTCACTATTCTACATCGGAATGGAATGATTTCTTTTTAATTCGCCCTGTCCCATTGTTCCAAAGTTACATTTGAATTTTTATATAATATAATAATTACATATCAAATCGAAATGCAAAAAAAAATATATTTCAATATTTAAAAAGAAAAAAAAATATTATGAACTGTAAAAGGAAAATATAAAAATGATCTTTTAGAATACATCTTAATCTTCCGTTTAATCAGCTGATTTTTATAAATTCAAATTCGGTCAAATTTTATTTATTATTAATCAAGAAAACAATATTTTTTATAAAACAATATTTAAATATTAAATTAGAATTAATTTAAATTAGTAGCGCTTGGTTATGAAATTTATCGACTTTCGGTTACTTATCGAACGTACTTACCCATGTCTCTCCAAAGTGAGGAATTGGCTCTCAAATTTTCTAGCGTCTCCTTTCGCCCGGTAACGTATTCGTAATAAGTTAAATGCTCAACACTAAAGAACATTGCGGAAGCGAGAAAACAAAGAGAAAGGACCAAAAAGCCTCCTCAAAATAAACTAGGGAAGGACAAATGACATGAAAGTATTTTATTAAATGTGAAAATAGAAAATGTTTAAGGACAAATTTAAAAAGACTAAATATTGACAGATAGACAGACACCTGTGTATTTTAGTGAAAAGTAGAGAGGGAGTTCTTGCGCGCAGGCATCGGGACGGATAGCATTTAAATAGTGTAAATAGAAATAGTGCTCTTGGTTTAACTACATTTTAAATACGATTTAAAAAAATATATTGCACGCGTGCTCTTGAGACGGATGAAATTTCAGTAATACATAATTAAAAGAATATATCGCGCACAGTTAAGAATTTTCTAAAGTACACTCAAAATGTAAACTGCGGGCGGAGAGATTTTACGAGATTTCTAAGGATCGTGACGGTTGAGAAAGGGCAAACGAAAATGTGTTTAATCGGAACGTTATTTGGGGAATTTTCGCGCACGAGGAGCGTATTTCCGACTCTACAGGTGTTTTCGAGTCGGGATATCGCGCGCGGGGACTGCGACGGACTGTTCCCGAAAGTCCGGAGTGATGCGTCGGGCGCGACGCGCCTGTGCCGTTCGCGACCGCTCCCCGAGGAGCGCTGCAGTTGACTGAGCTAGCCTGCGATGCGTTCCGGAATGGTGCCTCGCATCCAGAACCTTCCATGCCCAACCAGGAAAACGAATCTCCCCAAAACTGCAATAATTTCTCCCCGCTTTCTCTATGACCCGAATCTATGGTCGCTGACGATCACCGTAAATTATTGTGACTCTTCCAAAACGTTCCGAACGTTTATACCACCTTTAGTTATGTGTTGAATTTAAAATTGTTTATTTCTTTTTTTCGCTTTAATGATATTCTCGAAAGTTGTTTTCAAATAATTTAAAAATAAATAAAAAATACTTTCTATGTATTCTACCAGAGTTACTTTCTTTTATAGCTTTCTTATAATATTATTTTGGTTATTTTGCTGTTTTCGCTATTTCTTTCTAATAATTGTTCGATAATTATCCATAAATAATAAAGGTAGGCCATTTTATGATTTTCTCGACCTTGAGAATACAGAGAGGACCCTTATACGTTTAATTCAAGATCTCAGTTTTTGATATCAAATCATCATTTAAGCATCAAGAAAATAAAGTTTTAAAGGAAGTTCGTCAATATTTTTCACATATTCACAATCAATTAAAAAATAAATTAATTTTTAATGCTAGTTAAACTAAGAATTTCGAAACTAAAAATGAACCCTAACAACACTCTTCAGCTGTCTCACTCAACTTTTTTAATGAATGTTAAAGCATTCATTGAACTTTGTTTAATTACTAATTTAAATCAAAACAATCATATTAATTACAATATTTTTTTAATATTCAGAACTCTATAGAATTATTAGATGAAGCCGTTAGATAGAACAACGAGACTCATGAACATATTTCGATTTTGCAGTAAATCAATATTAAATTTAAACATTCTTCATTCGATACATAGTAACTCATATATCTTCTATTCTTTAAATGCAATTAATATTTCTTAATATGTGAAGCAATGTTTTAGGTTGGGCTATAATATTGAGAAACATTTTTAACAAAAGTAAAAGTCTACTTAGATATAAATACATATACAAAAAAAAGTTGTATTTTTGTTTTTAAATAAAATAGAACTGCCGTCAATTCTTCATTAGATTTATCAGTTTTAATACAATGTTTGAGCGAATGAACTGGCGACTCGCTATTTTCCCTATCACGTTGGGTAAATTTTCGAACTGGCAACACAGACGCTTACAGGATTCTGCTACGAGAAGCTATGAAAGCTCTGGAGGCCACGGAGCTGAACGCGCGCGAATTCTGTTTCTGGGCGACCGGTATTGAATTTTGGTTTAAAATATTAAAAGATAACGTTAATAGCTATCATTTTGAGGCACCGTAATATTTAGCGTGTTTCAGTGTCGAAACAGTGGGCATAATGATAAAAGAAAAAATCATCCATATTTAATAAAATTAAATCGATTTCTGATCTAAAATCGGTGCCTGAAGTATAGTGTAATTTAATAAAGTCGATTAGTTTTAATACGAAATCTAGTATTAGTAGACGTGTGACAGCCGGGTCCATTTTTTTAGTCTTTTCGTGCATCCTGAAAGCGCGCGACGGGACGCTGGACGCTGCAGCGCCGAATTGTACAGCGTCCTCCGTTACACCGAAACGGGAGCGTGCAATAATCGAATGCGAAAAATTTCTCCGTGAAAATTAGATTTTTCCTACATTACTACGCGGTTACACTTAAGATTTCTGTAGCTCATCTAAGCTCACGTCGCTCGGACGTTGAAGTCTTTTAAACGCGCCGTAGAGCCGTTTTCTCGGTTTGCCGCAAGAATACTGAAATTTCCGTGACGTCAGAATTAATTTTCAACTGTTTTTCAGCGATATTTGGCAGCCGGGGACGTGTGGGCGGCGTTGGGCACCGCTGTGCAACAGGCAAGCGCGTTCGAAGGCCATTATAACGAGAGACATCCGGTTTGCGGTGGAAAGTGCCTTTTCCGGTTAAATACAAGGTAAATCCGCTGGAATTCTCTTAGGCAGCCTTTGGAGGCGTTCCAAGTCGGTATCTGTACTAAGCTAGAATGTTTCCCGTGACACATATCTTCAACTTCAGAGGATTGATCATAAGAATTCTTATTTTATTTTTAAAATTAATTTTAAGGTACACATTGTGCCGTATATTGAAAGAAAATGAGTAATTGGAGGCAGCTTTTGACAGCATCAATTTAAATTGTTACAAAATGTAAATTATGATTTTATAGTTTTATTATCATTTATTTCCATATTTATAATGTCTTTACATCCTTAACATAATGTATTCTAGTTTCCCATATGACATACGTTATTTATAATTAAACGTTTTTTTGAACCATATAAAATTGTAACGAAATAACATTATGTAAAAAAAAATATTTATTTTAGTTATTTACTTTTTTTTTTTTGATAAAGGGTTAAAGTTACGAATATCTGGAATTATATATAAATATACAGAAAATTTTACACGAATGTATTTACATTTTTCACAAATTTTCCGGATTCTAAATTCATTAACACAAAAGATAACAGTGGCCATGTTGAAAACACTCAATAGTATACATAATCTCATCGAATCTTTCCTTCATTAAAAAGTGTAACACTGCCATAAAAACCGTGCTCTCAGTATAAACTGAACACGTCTTTAATTTTTTTGTATCTCCCTCTTAGTGGGTGTAAACCAGACTTAATAAATATACCGAACGTAAGCTCATATTAACTTAATTAACATGTTAATATTGTTTGTCTATCTAAATATATGTAGAAATTGTATTCCATTTTATAGTTACATATGACATTTATTGGAAATGTAGTTTAAAGATAGAATTGACATTGTATCATTAATGTTCATGTATTAAGAAATATTACCGTTTCTATAAGCTGAAAATCTTATAAGAAAATTCTACTGATACTTACAATTATGTCTCAAAGAATATAGTCTTTCTGATATGTTGATCATTTTATATTGTTTCAAAAACTTATATTTTAGGTAAAGGTACACGAAACGAGATTTTTGTTCATATAGTTTTTGTTTCTCGCCATATACCATTTTGGAAATGTTTTTAACTTAAAATACCTGATTTAATGAAAAACTTATGGTGAAGAAAATTGTGATTTTAATATTGTCATGCGTATTATACAATACATATGTTTATGTAACTATTGTATTTTCCATTAGTTCTATAATGTATTTGTAATCAATTTTGACCTGTATTGTATCTCAAGTTAATATGGTTATAATTGTATTGATATTAAACCCTTCAAATAAATCATAAATAAATGAAAAAAACAATTCGATTGTTTTATTAACATAACGACGGTGAATTGCAAAGTGATCTATGGAACATGTCTTTATAGTTTTTTCAACCCCCAATTCTAAAGCATTACGAGAATCTGTATCAAAATTTTAATGCACACAACAGCAGAGGAGCGTTTATGAGATTTATTATTAAAGAATATGATTCATTCCTACAAACAAGTATTTACATAAAGTACAGTTAGCGCAATGTGACAGTGAAAATATCTTTGTTATAGATCAAGACCAAGTGATAGTAACTAGGCCCAATAAAAACCTTGTGCTACCAAACGGAAATATATTCTATTGCTCGAAATATGTTAAATCGTTCAGCAGTTTCTGGTAGACTAAATTACGTGGAATAATTTGACACGTATGTGGGATAGTTATTTTACTGTATCGTTAAACACTGTCACGGTATAATAAAAGAGAAGAAACGATTGATGAAAAATGCACTCAGAGTCGGTGGTAGCTAATTGACGAACAAAATGTAAAAATGGCAATTCAGCCAATTCGTAATAGTAGTATTTGTATCATGATTTGATTAATAAGTCAATGCTTTAAAACTTGCAATATCACTTAGATTATCGGAACCAGTGTGTGATTGCATAACTTATGTCTTTGGAAAAAATAGATTTTATATTATCAAAATGAGTTACCTTACATAACCTGATCGACTATTCGTTATAGCATACGTTAAAGCATGTTGTAGTAAATTTCCCTCAAAGACTACGCAAGGATTTTGCAAAACCTAATAAAATATTTAATAAACGTAAATAGGCAGGTAACCTTTTTAGTCAGTTTAGTTAGTATAAATATATTCCCGCTTTCCCTACATCATAAAATTTGATTAGACGCTTGATCTCACAGCACAATTGTTACATATATTAAATAAATATATTTTCTCTTTATTTTAAATCTTTTTCGTTCTTAAAAAAATCTGTTACTGTACAGTCTATTCTACTCTGAAACCCCATGCCTGAATGTTATCCTTCATAATAAAGTGTCTATAATAAATAACGAAAGAAAATATAATTAATAAAATATAATTTATGGTGGTAGGATAAGTACTATGACCTCACAGAAAAGCGGCGTTAAGTGGAAGTGTTTTTTCTTCCGCGTTTCGTCCCGTGAGTAAGGTGGCCCGTGATCCATCTCCCTCCCTTCTCTACCTCCCTCTATCACTCCCCTCCCTACCTCTTAATCCACCCCCTCTCTTTTCCGTTCCCCCTATTCTCCCCCTTCCCCTTCTCCACTCTCCCTCTTTCTTTCTAAATTTCCCCTCCCTTAAGGGCTGGCATTTGCAAGTTCTGTAATGCTGCAAATGTCCATGGGCGGCAGTAATTACTTACCATCAGGTGAGCCGCTTGCTCGTATATTGGCCGGCCCATTCAGCAGCGGGAGCAGCTGCGTGGCTCTACCACCCTTTAAGCCAATGAAATCTATTAAACCTATTCCGTGAGGAACGGCATCAAGAACACTGGCTGCATTTCTCCGTTGAATGGGAATACTTAACCTTTGGGCAGAAAGGAACAGGTACTTTTATCATCAGTCGCCATAATAATTTTGAAAAATAGGTCTCCGAGAACTTTTGACGTGCTGCATAAAATGCAGAAAATAGCACGAATACATAGTCCGTACTAAGAGACTCATATTTGCACCGTTTAATAACTTCAGCCACCTCCGATGCCACTCTGGCTATAAACAAAGTGCCCTTGAGATGAAGGACTACTAATGTGTCTACGCAAGTAGCATCCAAAACAAGAGCTTTCCCCCTCTCCCAAGGAATCAAAGTTAATCCATCGGGTCTCTTGCCTTTTTTATCTATTAAATTAACAAATCAAAGAACTTGTTTACCGATAAACAATGTATATATTATTTATAGCTTCTATCCACGCATTTGCTAACATTTATTACGGTTTCTATGACTTTCTTTTACGATATGAGGAGACGTGACATAGTGTCACATAGTACCTGTTTATTTCTGCAGCGCGCTCATCACTCACGGGTTTTAGGATATTATATCCTTATGTTTTTTTAGAATATTTCCCCTCTCTTTTTTGGTTAGACCCTCAATACTCAATGTCATAATTTTTGGCAGAGGTGTAGTTTGCGGAACAGACCACAACTGAGCCAAAAATTGTGATAGTCTGTTCCAATAAAAAGAGAACGAGGAAACCGGTGGCCCACCCTTCCCTCCCCCTTCAATTTGCAAAACGTTCGACGTTGCATGGCATTTCCATGGGCAACGATTATTGCTTTGCATCAGGTGAACCACTTGCTTATTTCCCCGCCTACAATAAATTGATAAATACTTTGGGATGTACATTGATAAGTTATTAAATATTAGTATCATAAGTATTCTACTAGCAAAAACTTAGTAAAAAATTACGTCTCAGCGATACACCCGTAGTAGGCAGAAATGACTTTGCAATAGAACAACTGGTGCCATACAAGAGCAAAGTACTCCGGGGACAGATCACATAAGTAAAGTGAAACTAGTTTTCGATTAACTTAGCTCGACGCGGAAGCCAATGGAGTCTAGTGGACGTAAGCCCCTACACGGGAAAGGCAACTTATATTATTTCGCGTAAGATGAATACTGTCGCGCACCGTACTGATATTGTGATTGATATTGTGCTTTGCATGCACAACACAACAACTACTTGCACAAGGTTCACCTAGTGCTGCGCCGCAAATTATTTGAATAGCGCTTTTTTGCGCGGTGACTGACAACATGCTACAGCGGAAGAATATGTACTGTGTGACAAAGTATTTAGAACTCTACAAGTTCAAAGTTGCTTCGCCCATCATTTAAGAATTATAACGGTCTGTACAGTTATCACGCTGACAAAATTGTTAATTGCCATTGTCTATTACCTCTTGGCGGTGGCAATGAAAACGCTATAAAAACCCCAGGCGGACTATGTAATAAAATCCAGCCATATAAAAGATAATGAAATAAATAATTAGCGAATGGCAACCGGTTCAATCGACGTTACATAGCCAGTCGCTTAGTATAACTTCCTCTTTACAGTTAGTAGCCCGTGATCGATTCTTGATTGTTAGTAAGTTTACGTTGGGTCTGCATCCTCTCTGATATGCGTGTCTAAAGGGTGAGGAGAACGTTAATTACCTGCTTCAGTGAGGTTTCAGTTAAGTTGACATATATATCGGAAACCGGCCTACTCTAAAATAAAGAGCGCAAGGAAAGCTCATTACTTCGATGGAGTAGGCAGATAGCTAGGAGTATTTATTTTAACAATCTGTTATTACGTCCTAAAGCGAGTGCAGTTTAGAATGTTTTTTAAATAGTGAAGCAGTAATTGTTTGAGGTTAGAAAAATGAAACGACAAAAATGCGTTGCCTGGCGCCACTTTAATTTGGACCAAATCTTGATTTATAAATAATAACTATTATAATTGCGACTGGTGACCAGCCAGCGTAGTAGGTACAATATATAAATATAAGTTAAAATAAAGTTTACTGACGTAAACGTAAACCAGTCAGCAGCTAAGAGTATACAATTCCTAGCAGTTTATTTATTTTACAATTGAGTCTCAATCGTCTCCTTCTTTGTGAACTGCGATTTTCTTCACACTATCCTTTAACTATCTATTTTAATACCGAATTACACTCGTGAATGCGGAAATGCGGCAAGGTTAGCCACGCGGCCGGAAGTGGGTTTGCGGTGCGGTTGTTGCGAGAGAAGAAATGCGTATACGACGGCAATCGGAAGACGACTCACAAATTGAAGTTCTTCCTGTTATATAACATTTATTCGGTTGCGAATGAAGCCGATACATATGATAGTGCGCTTGCGGGAAAGGAAAGGAAGATGAATGACTAGTTAGTTAATTGGCGCGAACATCCCCCCGGCCTTGAGGTCTCCTCAAATAGCGAATTATAAGAAAATAAACATAAATATATACAGCGGAATCAATATTATATAGAAGAAACTGTAAATGCGGTGAACTAAGGCGATGCGATGAATTAGTACATTACTTAATAAACATATTATGCTAGCGGGATGAGAATTTATACTATATTTAAATAAAAATAATAATAATAAACAAACTACATAGATATAGAGATTATTGTGTTGGTAGAGGGCAAAGTCTAACAATGGGACGCTGCAGAGTGGAGTTTTTAGTTTTCACTTGTGCAACGCGCACCACACCGTCCCTACCAGGAAACAGTTCAGTGACGACGCCAAGCGGCCACTGAAGGGGCGGAACGTTATCCATATCGATAAGAACAACGGTTCCAACGGAAATGGGAATAGAATGTTTATTCCACTTTACCCTTGTTTGTAGTGTATGTAAGTATTCTGATCTGAAGCGCTTCCAGAATGACTGAACTAGCGAATCAAGCAACGAAAATCGAGATAAAAGATTGATGCGTTCTTTACTAAGATCCGCGGCGGGTAAACATTTAAGTGGACTTAAAGCGAGGAAATGCGCGGGCGTAAGTGCAGTAGGTTCCGAAGGATCGCTACTTAACACATAAAGCGGTCGTGAATTTAATATACACTCGATTTGAGTGAGGACAGTAAGCAACTCCTCATACGTGAGGATTTGCTTTCCTATTACGCGAAACAAATGATATTTTACTACCTTTATATTTGACTCCCAAAGCCCACCAAAATGTGGGGCGTTTGGAGGATTAAGTTTCCAAGCGATGCGGTTATCAGAAAGGACCTGATTAAATTCTTTATAATATTCATCTGAACGTAAAAAGGAATGAAGTTCATTTAAGTATAAACGCGAAGCAATAAAATTAGTAGCGTTATCACTATAGATAAACTTACATGGGCCTCTACGAGAAATAAACCTTTTGAATGCATCTAAGAAGCTGACGGAACTTAGATCCGATGCCAACTCTAGATGAACTGCTTTAGTGACGAGGCATACGAATA
>DWHO01005209.1:0-10470 GCA_018247575.1 Eurytides lysithous rurik | reverse complement strand
TGTCGGATATTTAAAAGAGATACTTTAAAGTGATTGTTTTATTATAATAATCATAATAAAAAAATGGATGTCTTGAGTATTTAACAATTATTGAAAAAAAAAAAAACTTTCACCAAAAAAGATAGAAGGCGCTGCCTCAATTTTGATCTAGATGGCGTTGAATTCAAGAATAATTATCGGATGTTAATACTATTTAAAGTGTAATTACGTATTGTCAATTTGGAATGCGTGTAAAGCGCGCCATACTAAATTAAAATATCTACTTATATGTAATTAAAACTAGCGGCTGGCACGGCAAGACTGACAATAACTAATATTAGTTATTGTCAGTCTTTAAATTAATAATAATTGTAATGTTTGCAGAAGGTTTCTAATGAGTTGTATCCGTAGAAGTTTATCTAATATAAATTATGAAACGACTACTTTAATTACCACATTTCATGTTTTTCCTAATTGTGATAAAACTAAATATTAAATTTAATATATTCATATATCAATGCTATCCTATCCGGAAGAATAGATATAAGATATTATAGATATAAAATATGATAAAAGATGTTAAATGTTTATTGATTTTTCAAACTATTTTTATTGACCATTATCTCCAAACCACCGTTTCGAGCGTACTTCTTAATTAATATGTTAGAATAAAGGTGTGTATTTGGATGAACAAATGTAAGGAAGACCAGTTTTTTAATCTTTTTTTATGTAGGTAACAATGATAACGAAACTGTGTTTTGAACATGGTTCTAAATAAAAAGTAAAATTTTATAAAATCAAGAAATAAACAAAAATTTAAAAAAAATGAACGAAATTGGTACTGAATAGCTCAATAGTGAAATAGTCAATTAACTTTTTTTGTTAATAGTCTAAAACTTGTTATTATTTAGTTAAAAGTACGTACAAGGGGCAAAAAAAGGTACTGAGGATATAACTTGTGTCAGTTGGAAGAAGTATTGCAAAGCGATCTCGGACGCAACTTTATAAATGTAATAGAACTGGTGCTCAAAACTTTCAGAGGAGTCGCTTGACATAACAGAATATTAAACGTGTATAGCATTTTGTAAACTGTAACACGAATTGAAAGTTTATACTTGTCGCAGAAACTCGCTCCTTAAAATGAAATTGTATAGAAGTATTAAAGTTTACTGGAGTATTTATATTTTTGTTTAAGTAATCAATATTCAATTAATGTACATAAAAAAAAATCAATAGAAAAATAAAGGTTTTCTTTCTTTCTATAACTTTTTCTCAATTCGTTTAACGTTACAAGAATATAAGCGAAAATAATGGAGGATAAATATCGATTAATCACTAAATTATTGATTTTGATCACAGAGCGTCACCCTTAATATTGTAAAATTATAGAATTAACTAATTATTCTGTGTGCAGCCTGATGATATTATTTTGACTATAAACTTACATAAAAGGTATGGAGAAATTCGCGAATTAAAACAAACTTGTTAGATTAACTTCATAAATAAACTGTCGTCTTGTAATAATTCGGTATCGTATAGGTCTTTGTGATTACAAGATAAAAGCAGATTACAATCACTATGACTATTGTGTAAGCTCATAGAAACGTGAAACATTTCTCTTCGAATTAATGGAACACGATCGTATCTTTGCCTACTGACTTAGTTCAGCAGTTTCATGAATGGTATATGCCTTTATCATATTAATTATGTAATTATTATTATGAAGGTTTATTCAAAGGCAATTAATAAAAGATACCAGTAGAATTACCAGTACGTTATTAGGTTAGTAAATTTAATTTACTAACGGACACGTCGTTAAATTAAATTGAAAGGAAAAATCAAATAACTCTAAACCTTAATAAAAAATATTTGTCAACTTTGCCTATGTTTACAGGTACTGTTTGTTATTGGAAGTTATTAAATTGCTAATTGTAATAGTGCATTTAGGAGTCTTGTGACAGACAAAGTAAATACTAAATTTATTTATTGACATATTACTTATGCATATTAAAAATATTACAATTTAAAAAAGGATTGATATGACACAAAGTCAACTTAAAGTTAGTATTTGTATCACCGCTTCCTCTATTTTATGACGTCACATTTTACTTGGAATGACGGTAGAATTCTTACCACATAGTGAAAGCCCAAATCGTTTCAGAGCTTTGGTGATTGATGGCTATAGTGGAATAAACAAACTCACATACTTATACAGCCTGCTATGAATTGTGATTAAGAAATTGTATTTTTATCAAACCTTGTTATAGTTTTTGACTCAAAGTAAGAAAAAAATCTTTCTTCAACTTGGTAGTGTTCTGCTAGTTTCTCTATAACGCTTCATGTCTTCTGTTAAAGACAGTTATAAAAAATACGATGTTGCAAAAAAGACTAAATAAGAAAGTTAAAGTTGCTACTGAATGTCCACTCATTGTTTTGATAAGCAGCGATAAAAAGTTACGACATAGAAAGTAAAACTGACAAAATATTCTGATATCATTTTTATCTTTATACATATTTCAGCGTAAACGGAATAGTCTTTAATTTTATTAGAATTATTCCATACAGTTAGAATTAAATATGCCGTTTTAAAGATATTTAAAATTTTGATTAATTCTATATGTACATTTGCAACTCGCTTAACATAGGTTATCTTTAATTTTACATCAGTTACCTGTTATATGAACTCTCTTCTTATAACTTTTCTGGTTGTGTGACTTTAAATTTTCTTTTTAAGTTTTATATTTTTGGGTAACATACAATTTATAATTTGAATTCGATTTAACTGGTCATGTCGAGGATTTATACAAAAGAATCTGAAGAATAAGAAAATCTCGCATCTCTAGTGTTGTAATAATAAATTTATAGCATTTTACGCCACATATAACAAAAACAAGGTCTCCCAGAAACAAAAAAATATCAGCGTACGAAACACACTTACATTTTCTCATCATCAATGTGTGAGATGTCCCATGACATTATCATTATCGTTATCATTACTGGAGATACGAAAAACGCTTACCATTACTGGAGGTTTTTAATCACACAGTCCCAAGTGCATTGGTGGAATTACAACGGAACTTTTGTCACGTAAAAAAAAGAAGAATACTTAGAATTCAGAAACAAAAGCACGTGGTATAATGCGTGCGCTATCTCGCAATCGCGAGCTGAGTAATGAGCCAACTTCAATACAGCCCATCAGATAACATGTCCGCAGAAATGTGGCCGAGTAACTGCGAAATGATTCGAGACTTTTGACTGACAAGCTAGATAAATAATCGAGCAACAGAAATCAAATTTTTTCTCTCTTTCCGCTTTGGCTTTTACTCGAATAACTTTCATGCTATTGCAATAATCGTTTATGTCCAACTTACATTTTATGCATTTATTGCAAAACTTTTATTTATAACTGGATCGAATTACAGTTTGACAATAGCAACAGAATAATGTAATAGATAGATTGTCTCGAACAATGTCCTAAATAGAGCGGCGCCGGACTAAAACACGAAGTTAACTGCTGCAAAATCAACAGAAACCCGTCGTCGCTGAAAAAATTAAAGGTATATTGTAATTTTATCTTATGACCGAAAAAGCCGTTTTTAAGAAAGTTTTAAAACAATTTAGATTAACAGTCAAAAATGAGAATTAACCGAACCAGAAAATGATTAAGCAAATAAAAAGTTACGATTTATTGTTTTCGCTGTGGATAAACAAGATTTTTTTATAGTCCGTGTAGTCTTCTGACAAACAAAGAACCCCACTTCATCTAATAAAGACGAATCTCTGCAAAAAATATACTGAAAAAGTCTTAAACTTCAAAAATCTGAGCTTTTTGAAACTAAAACTGGTATCAAAAAGTCCTTGAACTCGAGAAAATCCTAATACACAAGGAAACTCTCTACTCTATATGAATTTATATGTTACACAATGTCGTGGACATGCGTATTGGCCGCTTATCCAGCCCGAAGCTTGAAATTTCCTTGCCACGAATGTAACTTCGAGCGAAAGTAAACTCTATTCCCCAACGGATAACTTCTAAAATATAATAGCGCTGGGATTGAGCAGGCGCTTTATGTTGGGCGGAGGCATCGAATTGAGGGTGATTCAGTTGAAACTCGTCGCGTAAGGGGTAGTGTCGCATCGGGACCCCACTTTTTATAAATCATTGAAGGAAACCATCACGTTTGAATCCATCCAAGAGGACTTTCTTCACATTCGAATAATATTTTTTATGCATGACACAAAGCCACAGCCCGAACGCTATTTGCAATGGAACAGCGTTTTTCACGAAGCATAAACGTGACATAAATAGAAATGTGTCTGATACTAAATTATTGTCAATTACATTCTCGGAGAAACAGTTTGAAACATCATGTGGAGTTAATTTGTTTTTATTTTTTTATTTAACTCGTCTCTCTAGCAGTGTTTCGTTTAAAATGTTAAAATTAAGCACGTAATTGTATAACTCTGTTAATGAAAAAATATTAATTCAATAAATCTAATCGCCAAGTGCATTTGTAAAACCTGTGATATAAGTGATACTTCAATTCTGGTAAAAATAATTCTAATTACATATATTATTGACTCCTTTTTCTATTTTTAATGAGAATTTGTCGTATTTTTAATAGAATTTTTGGTTTCATCCAATTTAAATATCAGCTGTGTCTTAAAGCTTTGTTATTTCCATTTCATTGGATGATTTTTTTAAATCAATTCCTAAAATAACTTTATTTGCATAATTATACTTAGGAACATCGTTATATTTTTATTCAAAAATTATTTTTTCGAAGTTAGATATTTTTCTAAATGAAAATATGAGGTGTCGAAATTTTTGTTATTATTACTTTAAAGATATGTCGATAATTAAGGGTTTCAGATAGTAGGTCGTGTATTTAAATCATTATATCATTAATCTTAACATTAATATAATATGATAAGTAGATATGTTCGTAATTTCTATATTTTATACTGAAAATGTGGAATTTGCCTCTGCTTTAATTAATTTCTCTCGATCACTTTATTAACATTGCTACAATTTTCGTATTATTGTAAGGATCACAGAAAAGTTAAATAAACTCATAATACTAAATAGAGATAAATTTTATCGAATAAAAGTTTGTCGAAGTTAAAACAACAAAGCGACTGCATATCGGTAAAGTTTTATGAGAATAAGTACATCGACCTAACATAACAGACGCCAGTCAGTCTACAATAATCTCTGCTGTCGAAAAACATACTTTCCAAAAATTGGTGTGCATTTGGTTTTCGCGTGGCAACAGACAAAAATAATATTCCAGGCGAGAGACGGTGTTTCGACAAATATGCGTAATAACATTGTTCAATATTAGTTAAACTGTGAATAAAACAATCGAGCTGCGAACGTAAGTCGTGCTTAATCTGGGTGAGGCATTGTAAAAAAAAATCTTCGAGTGGCAGACAAAAGTACCGTTTCGTGACAGTTTATTTATATCATAGTACAGTTTTTAATTTTATATTTTGTTCACATACGTTAACAGAGTTTTTTTTATTAAGGTTTTTTAAATGTTAACTCCGTAACATTAAATTGGCAAGCGTTAAAAAATTTAAGGCTGCATGTATAACTTTAACTTGTCGAGTTATCAAGTGCAAACAGACAATTACACAGAAGCCTGCTGAAGACTAAATGACATAAAATAATGTTGATAATGAAAATAAAAATATGTGTATTGACACATTGTGATTTCCGTTCAAAAGTTCTGGAAGAGGAAATTGAGAACCTCATAGTGGATGCATTACTTCCAAACCTTCACAAAGCCTGAAGCTGAGTATGTTCGAGGGGCCGAACCATCAAAGTGTTTGTATTTATAGTTGATGCTGTGAAAAGACATTGTCGATGATAGTCTGCCTTATTGCTGATCTCACATCATTTCAGGTACGTCACAATTGTGATTTTTCATTAGATAATTTAGATATTATCAGTTACAATAGGTTGTGTGACTTTCGATTATTCATAAATATCTAATTTATATATTCGTAGCAGGACTGTTTTGCAGAGTCCATCTATATGACAAAATGTTGTCAGTTTTTTCGTTGCTAAGGAATTGCACTTTATTTTTAGTAACGTGGTTGTCGTTGTCGAATCGTTTTCCTGATTGAAATTTAAAATGTGTACAGTATAACTTCTGGGTACAAAAATATAGAGAGTACATATATGTTTTTACATCACTGGTTTGAACTGTTTCGTTGACGATCAGGCACATGGTTTGTTTAACTCATCAATTGATTTACAAAAACAATGCAGTATTACACATAAAAGTGAAGTAATTAACACCTATCGGTATAGAAGAATTTTGTCAGGAAACTATATCAGAGTTATGGACGACCTTCGACAGTCTGCGGATTTATTTATTTTTGTTACAACTTATTGATTTCCGCGTCCGGATATACTCCGTATCGGCGACAATGCATCGGGAATTTTGGTTCGTGGAAATTCGTTGAACCAAATCTCAAACACTTTTTCCAAAGTGAAATTAATGAATATTTTGTACTAGATGTATATAAAACTGGAAGATGAAATTAAAAAAAAAATAATGAAGTCGTGTCCAAGGGGCTAACGCCATTTCGATTCCTTAGAATTGTTAAGTAAATTTGCATTGGACATTAAGAAACTAAAATCTTTGAATATTTATGTATATAGCAGCAGTGCAGTGACAAAAACTTACAAAAATCATAAATTTTCAAAAACAGTCCGATTGCAATTTGTATATAATTTAAACGTAGTAATAATAATTATATTTCATCTGTTAATTTGAGATTTATCTCAAACTGATAGATTTTCCATTATAACGACATTTTCATATTTTAATAATACACTTGTTTGTATTTGAATTATAATTTTAACATACACGTATTGTATATATTATTATTACCTTATAAAATTACCTTTATAAAAACTGAATAAACAGTACCGATTTTCCTGTTCCTTATAAATTGAATTATTACTAACACGCTTTAAAACTGCGTTAGTAATAATTAAACTAATTTCCTTTCCCTTGTACAGTGTAGACAGGACAAAGCGACTTATAGTACTCTTCAAAGCGCATTTATGAGACGGCTAACGGACAGACTCGACGAAAGCTTTGTAGTCTGCTCGCTGTAGTATAAACGAAACTAGGATATTATAATAATACTTTTTGCATTTTCACATTACAGCTTAAGAGCTCTGTTGTATGTGATGTACATAAAAATATTTTTATGCGCATTTTATAGCAGTTGCAAAACATAAAGTCGTTTGAGTGAGAATGTGTGTAATATACAATGTGTATTAACACTATTTGTACCACAGTTTTGTGTCAGACCATGTACGCAGTGGCGGTACTACCATACAAGCCCAAACGCCCGGCTTGCCCTACTAAGGAGTAAAATTTATTAATCTTAATTAGCACATAATTCCCTAATAATTTATTTTTAGATTTGAGCGTTGCGGGAATTATCCGCCACTGCATGTACGTATATTTAGATGAGGGGAGTGTCGAAGAAAAACTATACCGCTAAATAATTTCACCGTTTGCGATTAGAAAATTCAAAACATTCATTGAGAAAACATTATTGAATTTGAAAAATAATTTAAAGGTAAAAATATCAAGTGTCTTTAGACACCTTTGGTAGAAATAGTGTAAACATAGTATTCATTTCCATTTGTAAAAGTTGTAAGGTTGTCATTATCTGATTAGTATGCAGCAGCGATGGTTATTTTTTTTAAGTAATATAATATTAATGATTTGGCAAAATTACCCAAAATGTTTTTAAGTAATATAATATTAACGATTGGCAAAAGTACCCAAAATATATATGTTAATGTTTTTTTTTTATTTTTTTGTTTCAGAATCATTTCTTTTAATTCGTACCAGTATTTCATTTTAACGATAAATATTACGGTTTAAATAAAACTTTAAAAATTTATATAAAAACAGCCCCAAATATATAATCACAAAAGTGTAGTAATGCAGTCAAAAATGAGGCAACAGAAACTTACAAGAAAATGCAAATCGAGCAAAGTCGCGGGCACAGCCTGCCACAAAATGTTTTAAACAGTTTAGTTTTCCTTAAGATACACATGAAGATATTTTTTTATTAATAGTCAGGATTTAATAAGTAAAAAGCGGTAATTTACTGTACTTAATTCGAAAATAAAATATTATTGTCGAATCATTTATTTGGATAAGATAAATTATACTTTAGAATTGAATAAGATATTTTAGATAAATGATAAATTAGATATTGTAGAATAAACTATTTGACTATCTGTTTTTTCACTTTACACACTTCAGCAAGTGTAAGAATTAAAGCATACATCTTAATATTCGAATAAATATAACATAATATATTAAGGCTTGAAGATCTTCGTGTCATTCAGTCAAGAAAAAGAATGCAATCAATAAAGCTTAAAGAGATATAAGATACGTTTAGCAAATACAACTGTATTAAAATTTCTAGCATATATGTTACAAGTGCGTGTTGCACACGATAATTCTAGGTTCGTGCGTGCATGGGGCGTTGCTACCCTAAATATTTGAACACGTGTTCTCCATTCGAATATTGAACGTTAGCACAGGTGGTCCAACGTTTTCCTCAGGGATCCAATTGTGAATAGTTTTTACGAAGCTGAAAAGTGAAGAGTGCGAAAAGATTTTGGACGTTAAAATTTTTCACTGCACTGCACGTTCTAAACAAGGCTAGAATTAACTCATTTAAATGATAATAAAAGTGTTTCTTTTTAAGATATAATTAAGACTCAACGTCCGATTTGTAAATTAACAGTCGTAGTACGTCCTATGGCTGGATCATAAATTTCACTTTTATAAGAATATTATGAAAAACGAACATTTACAATTATCAAAAAAAAAAAAACTATTGAAAATCTGCCAACAGTAAATCTAAACGACTATAGAATAAAATGCCATTCTGAAAGTAAAAGAATTCATTTTCATGAAATTTTAGTAAAATCTTAATATTAAGGGTATAAAATAGTTTGAAATTAGTACATAAATCATTTTATTAATAATCGAGTTATTCGATAATCTTATGATACTTTCACTTTCATCTTAAGAGAATTTTAAACAGATAGGTTTTGCTTATTAGAAAATTCCGCACCGAAATTTTTCACAAGATTATGACAAGTTATAGACGATAGTCATTTTGATTCAACACATCAATCATTTTGTTGAAATTTAAGTCTTCTTTCCTTTGCAGTTTGATATATTCTCTGCAAGGCTTAGGTTTAAGCCGTTTTATATTTTGGCCTAAAGGCATTTTTGACCCGTTTTACCATTAAAACTTGTAAAATTATTGAAATTTAAAATCAAAATAATAATACGATTAAATGTGTAAATTCGTTTTATGATAAAAACGCGTAATATTCGAGTAAATACACAAAGTTATTATGCAATCTTGTTTTTCTTTAATGTACCCTATCAGAGAAGTAAAATGATCATAGCGCCCCTTCTTATATTGGCACAGTGCCAAGGAATTTTGGCCGTATCTCCCAGTACACTTTATTTGAAGTCCAAAACAAGCCTACCCTCTTGGCAACAGCGTTACGCCTCAGTCGTATCGGAAGACGTCTATTATAATCAAAAATTTTAGTAAAAGTATCTGTTCAAAGAATGAGGTACTTAATATGGTAGGGGTTTTTTGTAGTGTTCGCCAAAGCTTCATACCACATACCACATGAATGAATGATTTCTACCTCCAAGGAGCCTATCTATACTAAAGAAGAAAAAGATTAACGGAGAGCGGTATGAAACAGTTCTGAACTCGTCCCGTACAAAAATCCGTGTGACATTGTGTTGTTCGTTATATGTAGGTAAGCGACATTTACATAGAACACACGGCTTCGACTTGTTCGTCTCATTCTTTATCTTTCTGAAAGACTGAATAAATAGTACACACATAATTTAGTTATAAAAAAAATGTATAAGACATTGCAACTGTTCACATAGTTAAAGACAAAGACAGACAGTCTTTATCCTGGTTTGTTTTAGCCACAATTCCCTTGTGTCTCTTAAAAAGGCCAAACACTTGCTCGTCGCAGTACAGTTAACATTAGCTATTTAATAATTTATTTAATAAAACGCGTGAATTTAAATCTTATCACGAATACTCTCACACATTTTTGTAGACAATACGTAGTGTATAATCAAGGATCCTATGTAATATTTTAATTGTTACCAAGGTTTTCGATAAATGTGTCGATTTGGTGTATTCGATAGTAATGTCTTCCGAATATGAAGGTATATGAAATTTGATGTACAAATAAAATAGTCATGGTAATAAACCATATTTCAATTATAAAACGTTCACCGGCTGTCAAATGATTGAGCAGTTAGTTTCAACGACATAAATAACTTTACTAAAGCAAGTGCACTTTCAAACAAGAATCCGGGTGTCGTCCCGCTTGGGAACTCCCCTTGGGTAGCGCTCGCCCAAGCGGCACCGCACCGCTGCCCACTACTT
>DWHO01005208.1:0-10471 GCA_018247575.1 Eurytides lysithous rurik | reverse complement strand
GGGCAAGCCGGGCTTTTGGGCTTGTATGGTAGTACCGCCACAGCTTAAAGTATAACTAAGAAGTCCTACCTAAATGGTATAATTTGACCGATTTCGAATTCGACTTTTCAACAACGGGCCGACAGGAAATAGCGAAAACCAACCGATAAGCGGCCCGTCCCGAAATGTGCGCGTTTATTCAGCGATTCAACAAACACGCATACGCATATTACCGACTTGAGCTCGACTGTGAACTTAACAGGAAAACCGATTGTTCTGTTTTCCTGTTATTGTTATTTTTAAAATTATTACAATAAATAGCCATCAAACACGCGCCAATGGGGACGAAGACTGCGAAACGGTGTATCATTTAACGAGTTATTCAAGGGACACAATCAGTCGATCAACCCTTAAGGTAGCCAGATGGTTACTAATACATTTTATAAAGTAAGAAATAACATCCTATACACGTCCTCCAGCGGTGTAACACACAGGTGACCTCTATGGGATATATATGGGATGAGGATCAAGAACGTTACGCGGCCTCAAATATTTTTTGTCAGTACTTAAATATGCAGATTTCACGATGTTTAATTTCATCGTGTTGTAAATGCATTTTAAACTAAATGCTAACGACTGAACACTAATTTACCACGGATGGATACATTATAAGTATTAATCGGTTAAATAGCCTTTTCGGCGGCTTTTCTCGCGTGATTTCATGTATTAGTTTCCGCTTTCATACGATACCAAACAATTTGTTTATGGCATTAAATACGCTAACACACTGCAACGCAGCGCCACTTTAGTTGAAAAAGTAATTTCTCTGAAATTATTATCTTTAAAACCGGAATAGGGCAGGTTATTATTTTGTGCTAGAAGAGCGTTGCAATGTTGCGATAATACCCAAGGAAGTCTGCAAAAGATTCCTCCCACATACAAAGTAATTGATCGTTAGGCAGAATATGTTAATCCGGCGAAACACGGAACGGCACTACAATGCTTACCGCTTCCAAATTACATTGGACACGGGCAGACAAACAAACAAATCGAAACGGCACAAATGGCAATGGCAGAACGATCAATTACCTATTCCTCAAACGTTAGGCCCGACGGTAGGCACTCCAACCTGGAATGCGAGCGTAAATCACGCATTCATAGAATTCGAGAGCGAGCCCCCGCTTAGCGACTGCTGACAAAGGGCCAACTGGGATGGCGATTTGTTGACAGGAACCGGAGTTGTCAAACGGCAAGCCGTTCGCAGACCTTCGGAGTACAGTAATGCCCCGCTTTGCGCGAGGGATACGGTCCGGAAAAATCGCGTTAACTGAAATTCGTATATCGAGGTTTAAGATTAAACATAGTCAAAATTTAATATGTACAAAAAATACGAATCATTTCAATCAATCACTTTAATTCTAAGAACACTTAATGCAATACATACTATTACTTATTTTTTAACGGAAAAATACATCTATTGTCTTTTGGGTAGCGTTTTTTTTTACGTTCTTGTTAAATACGTTCGTAACACCCAACACTGATTTTAATTGTTTGATACACGGTCAAGACACGGTCATCATTATTGTCTATTCTCTACAATATGTCCAAACCTGAATACATTTTTGAAAGAGCATCTTTATATTCGCGTTATAGTGAAACCGCGCATAACGGGGTCGCGTAAAGCGGGGTATTACTGTATTTTTGGACCGAAACGTTCGGCCCGTTTAACGTATAAGGGTAGAAGCAGTGGCGGTACTTCCATACAAGCCCAAAAGCCCAATTCCCGATTAATTTATTTTTAAATTTGAGCACTGCGGGAATTATGTGCTAATTAAGATTTATAAATTTTACTCCTTAGTAGGGCAAGCCGGGTTTCTGGGCTTGTATGGTAGTACCGCCACTGAGTAGAAGTTGAATTGAGTAATTGAATCGTACGCTCGTAAATATACTTTTGACGCGACGAACAAGTCGTGCGTCTGATGATGAAGACGCCTGCTCGTAACAGCAAAGCGAAACAAAACCTGCTTGACTCTCGATGGCCAGTAATTATGCTGGTAACTTGCCTTTCGCACCTGAACACAGTAGTGCCTGAATACTACTTCTTGACGAACAGGGCGGTGGTACCACCCCAGTTAGGCGAACGAGAAAAAAATACACCTGCCGCTTATTGAAGCAATATTTATAGTAGATTTAAACTTTTTGGAATATTATATATGTTTGTTATCACGTTAATGAATGACATCGTTGGTCGTCCAATATGCTTGTAAAATAAACAATTTTTAAAATGTATATCGTTGATGAGTTAATTTTGAAGCATGATTCTTTGTCGAACTCATCAAGAACTAATTGGCCAAAAAAAGTATGTTTTTGAAAGCACCAACTAGTTTCTAAATAAGCGTCCACGTGTTAACAAATCTATAACAATGCTGGGCTAACAATTTATAACGCTTTCCAACCATGCGTACTTTGATTTCTATTTTTCTCATTACTCCGAACATGAAAGAAGCTTTATCTCTCCATTCCAAAAACCTGTGCAAATATCACACCGATACGGTCCTCTGTGAGAAAAGGGCAAATATTCCTTCTTAAACACATTCATATTTATGAATATCAGTAAGGATTTGGCGCTATTCCGTGAGTTATTACAGTTTTAATCGATGCATTAAACCGTACTTTTGTGGTCTAGGTGAGTAGGTCGTTAGAAAGTTGTTAGTTTTGAGATCGCCCATGGGATGTAATAACCGTAAACAGTATAAGTTACTTAGCGCCATATTAGTTAGTAATTCCGGACAACACAGGATCCCGCGCCCTAGGGATATTACCCATAGAACTAGGTAATGAGCTGTTCTAATGCCTGCTCTGCCACCCCATGACTGCAATAATCGACTTTTACCTCGTTATTAAATATGTAAATTCATATTATTTTTCATGTTGCCAAAAACATTTTGCGTGTTTCCATCGTCGTAATATTTTTAATTACTTAAAATATGGCTTTCTGTGATATTTCACAACAGTCGTATAATCTAATCACTGCGAAACAAGTCTGTTAAAAAGTTACATTCGATCAGCGTTACAGTGAAAGGCTGGAGTAATAGGAGATGGAAAAACAAAACACGATAGCGTTTCGATGATTGAAGCGTTCGAAATTCAAAACGTCCCCCGGCCGAAGCGCCATGGCGCGCGTTCCGTTTCCAAATTATTTCAAACATGGCGGTGCGTAACGAGCCCAATGGACAAACAACAATTGACCTCAATTCGGGCTAATGGCGTGCCGGGTCCCCGCGGGAGCGTTGCCGTCGCCCGGACATTATTTTCGCGGAGATGGCGCCGCCACAGCGTAACGCGATCTGTTTAACTTGACGGAGAATATGCTGGAAGGTGGAGATCGACGTAACACGATCCGCCGGAGAGACTAGAAGTGCCACCGTGATGGCTTTATCTTTTACACGCGGCACCTTAGCTCGCGGCACGTTTTGCAACTCGTCCGTCCTCTGTGCGCGGAGTTCTCGGAATGCTTAGGACTTGGCTTTTGTTTTTCGCCGTTGACACAACAGCCTATGAGAATGTTTAATAGTAATGTATCACAGGATCAGTCGCCTAAGCTCTCCCGATCGCATCAACTGATCTCGTTGTAGTTGCAAATATATTAAGCTACTATATATCTCTAAGCAGTGGCAAATGGACTTGAACTATCTAATGGGTACTGATATCCTCTAGTTAAAGATTTTTTTTGTAAATCCTTAGATTATAAATATTCGTTCACATGTTCAGATTATAATGAATTTAATAATATGTTTGATTGTATCAAATTGCTATAGAGATATTTGTAACGGAAAGATGTGTGTTCCACATATACATATCTCCAGTAGAATATTACCACCCCTAATATAAACGTTGCCGAAATGTTTTCACAATTTCTAATTCTAGAATAATTAGTTATTCTCTCTATTTCTAGAATAACTATTTTCTCAAGATTCATCACTCCAAAATTGAAATCAGAAATTTGTTTATGGAAAGAAAGAAGTCTGAGAAAGTAAGTGATGTTCGATTATATTCCAGTTTATTATTTTCGCACCGAAGTTACGTCGAATCGGGGTGCGTGATAATAATTAAAATGGTAACCGCTTCCATTATCCTCTGGGACGATCTAAAATCAATCTTCTTGCGAACATATTATATTTTATTACACAATATAGTTTCACTTTAACTCCAATCGGTGTCTCGTTTATTTTTATTCCTCGTGCTTTCTTATTGTGGCATTTTTGATGTTGACAGTTCATATTGCTAGGCCAACTGTGTTAACCTTTCCTTGTTCTATATGCATTGGTCATAATGAATTGTTTACTTAAATATTTCTCGATGTGAACATGAATTTCATTTTCTTTGGTGCTCTCATTTTTCATTCTCTTTACTATAGCTACTAGATATTGCTCGCGTGTGTTTCGATTTCCTATTAAACTTGTGCAATTTCTAAATTAAAAAAACCCTGTGTCACTCTCCGTCTTAAACATTATACATGTGCAAAAATTGTAATACGCAATACCAACATAAAACACATTAAATTAAAAAAAAAAAACAGACATGGTCTATAGGTATTGCATCGTGCATGAAAAATCTATATAAAAATAATAAAATCTAAATATAAGCATAAAATATACACAGACGTCTCTGAAATTGCTGAACAAATTAGGATAAAGTTCTTTAATTTTTAAATAATTATTAACTTTATCGAATAAAATTGGGTATTTTCAACTTTATGGGTAACGTTTGTGACTCCCACAATTTATTATACATGTGTACTATTAGATTAGATGTTTATAAAATTATTGACCACTAACATTGACGACAGAGAAAAAAAAATCGATATTTCAAATATCGAACGGGAAATGACCGCGATAAACGCGATAGGAAGCGCTGACCCCGTGGCGCGATAAGAGTCGGTGGGCATTCGAAATTCAAATTGCGACACCGCCATCTCTGTAAACATGGCGGGCTGAGGGCTGAACAAAATCCATGCGATATGTGGGACGGGTATGCGCGATGGACTTTTTATGTGACCAGGGTAACAACAAACGCTGTTGTATAATTAAACTGAGATGGTTCCGTTACATATTAAGTTAAAATTTTTCATTTTGATAGTTTGTTAATTAAGCACCAGATCTCTAAAAATCCTTCAAATTTAACTCAAAATATTGTATCCAAAGACAGTTGAGTACACTAAAAGATTTTTTTCTTAATAATTTCAGTATTTTTTAATATAATTATAATGGTTTATGTATGTTCTGTACTATATCTATGTATATACTAGTCATAAACGGTCCCAAGAACTGTTATTGCGTGGATAACCGAAATATGTTTTTTACGTGTCCCGGCAGCTCTCGTCTCTTTTTATTCCTGTTATCGTGCATTACGGATTACTGAGGGTTTATTCAAAAGGATCTTTTTAAAGCACTTCTAATGTTCGAGTTGGTTATTATTTTCGTTCTATATTATAAACATTCCATAAGATGGCGGCTGAATCGTATGTTGATAATGAACGGTTTTTTCTAACGAGATGTAGAGGAAAATGAATAAGGGACAATAAAGGGAACAATGTTTGAATTGTTTTGACTTTTCGTATCTTGCATCGTTCGTGTTATAAATTTCATGTACATGTCACTCGACTTTAGGGGGTCAGAGGATGAAGTTTTTGTTAGTGTGGCTTTTAATCGATTTCGGAATACTTAGTTTCTACTACACGGAAGCCTGCATTAATAGATATGTTAGATTTCGTCTGGTAAGAGGGTAATAGACTAATCGCGACTCATTGATATCTATAAGAGTAAGTGAATTGAATAAGTTGCACATTATGTAAAAAGATGGTTATATAATGTGGATGTATGTATTTTCGTAGTATTGCCCGATTACCATACTACCCTGTACCACAGCGCATAGATAGTATTATTCATCACCGAATTTGTGGCAAACGATTTAAAATTTGAAATTCAATACGCTCTTTCATAGGCAACAACGCTCACTCACTGACGTCCCGTATCTGCATTGTTATCTTTGCCCTATTTAAATTTGTAACGCGGAGCATATTAAAAGATGGACGGGGGCGCATTGAGAAATCGCGCCACAATGCCGAAGCGACAATGGCGCTCTGTTTATCGCCAGATCGCCGTGCGTTACGCGTATTTGAAAGTCAAAATCTTTCGAATTGTTTGCGTCGCGTATCGGGGTGTCGTAAGGTCGCATACATATCGCCCCGCTCCGTATCTATGTTTCCGCGTACGTGTTCCATGTGTTGAGGGGCGATTCGAACTGCTCGCGCTTTGTGTGCGTCCCGTCATTTGAATTTCGAATTTGGAACGATTTCATGTTTTCAAATTGCGCCACTATATTTTGATTTTTTTTTCTGTTTACGAATTCAGTTGTCATGTTTAATTTAACAGTTTGTGACTGATCGGATGTTTATCGGGTGTCGCGCCAGATTTTTTTTATTGTTTTATATTTAGAAAGCGTATCGCCTGTGTCCTGTCCAGATTTGAACGTAATCATTGAAAAAGGAGCGACTATATTAATAAAGACGGTCAAAACTATTCTTTTATAGGGTAATATTGCGTTTCATGGGTCATGTGGTGTATCGATCAAGTAAAATACCTATAAACTAAAGCAATATTAATATTGATATTTCAATTTAAGCACTTGTGAAACTTAGATTTCTCAGCCTGAGATTTGTTCACAATAATACGCACGGTACAAAACCTCAGTCAGACCCCTCTGCGTCGGGTGCGTCGACCCCAGCGCATAATTTCGAATTTACTTTTCAATTTTATACATCTCGCATCCCTTAGATTTCAATTTGCCACTCGAGACCCTAACGCATGTATGTAGAAACTCCATTTGATTGGGAGTTTTTTTGCGGACATGTTCCAAAGCAATGCAATCACACACTCTTGGTATTACCTGTACTAAATTTTTCAGTTATTTATTGTTTTCTTTTTTTAACCCAATTAAGTTCAGTTTAGCTCAAATTTCGTCATTGGAACTAGATGGGATATTTATAATCTCGAAATCTTGTAAAAATTTAGAAATTTGTAGTGTATCGTTGTCGATTTAAATTTTTCTCTTATAGAATGGAAAAATTATATAATTTTGTTATTATATCATAAACGTATCCCTCGTAGATATTGTACAGCTACATTGGCCGTTTTTACATTCACATTCGGTCAGTATTGCGATTTCAAGATTCGCTCATCTCGGTCCCGTGCGTTCGCAGAATTAACATGGCGTCCCCACATGCAATCATTAGTTTCCAACATGGCGGCGGCGCGGCTCCCTCGCGCTGACCCTACTGCGCGTGCGTCACGCGCTAGGCGGGAACGAGCGCGATTGGCCGCGTCCTGTCACTAATTGAGCGCCGCGGACGTCCGTCGCGCTCGTGTGCTCCATTTTCGAATTTGAATTCGATTTGGATCGTCGCCGTTGCGCGTTCGATTTGTGCGCGTGTGTAACTTTTAGTTTTTTCTTTTTTTTTTTTATATTAACAAACGGATAGTGCGTTTTTTTTCTCTAATTTTGACTTTACATGCCAGTGGTAAATACGTGGGGTATTTAATCCAGTTTGGGCAGTGCACAATATTTTAATGGTATGTATTTAATAATATACTCTTGTACATATTATGTTTTCAGTTTATATTTGTTTTTTTTTATCAATTATTCACTTTGCCTTTGTCCGGCTCTCTGTGTAATATAATAGCTAACCCAATAATGGTTTGGATAAGACGACTCGCACTTCCAATTTTTTCTGGACTCGCATAGTAGATGAATTTGTTAAAAATGTTAATGCGAATACAGAACAAATATGTACTAGTACATATTTCGAATCGCGAATCTTTAAATGTTTTAATTACAATTACATATATAAATATGTATGTGTAGAGTAATATGAGTTGTCATTTGTATTCTGTCACAACGAGGAATTCGCTTTAGACAGTTACTTAGTCCTCTTTTTAACCTAACCATCTAATACCTTCCTAGTCGCGGCAGTTGGTTGACTTGCTTAGATCAAGCACAATTGTTAAATTGTGTTTCTCGCATCTCAATAAGAGTCGGCGAAAACGACTGTAATGATATCCATGCATCAACGTGCTTATTATTTGCCAAAATGACAGACGATCCCGTGTCACGTACACGTCTCATGCTTTTTTGTCAGCCATATCGGAATAAATCGACACGGGAGTTTGAAGCTAACTAGCAAGCCATCGGGATTCGAATCTGCTATAGCAATTCTAGCGTTCACCGCAAGTGCCGCTTTGACATGAGAAGGAATAATTCAGCCACATCGCGCCACCTGATAGCTGCGCTTCCTAAGAGTCGGTCGTATTCAATAAAACTCACCGCGAAATGGATTCGTCTATGGCTTTTAAGCGAATGTCGCAAGATCACACCGTTACCTGTTACCGCCGGGAATCTGTCTGAATGGGGTGTGGGGAGAAGGGAGTAGGAGAGGGGTAGTGAAGGCAGGCAGCCTCCCCCTGGCTCCTGTTTTAGATATTATATTTTTGCTACGGCCCTCCGCTTGCCGGCTATAGGGCTGTCGATCGACGGGAAGTGCTCGGTTTTGCTGCTATTAAGAGATCTCTTTGCGGTGAATTTTAGGGTTGTCAATTTATTTTTAGCTTTTGTAAGGAAATTAACATTATTATATTATATTGTAGGGATGTCTGTTAGTTTTTATTTATTTCACACAGTAACAAAGCAACGTGTCGGCAAGATGGAGGTTCTATAAGATTTGCCTCACACAACATCTTCAATCAGTCGACGGTTTGGCTTTAATTCTGTGAAAAACGAGTTTCGGATATCTTTGTAAATATCAATATATATCATATACGAGATACGAGAAAAGAGACATTTATGTCGATTCGTAAATAACTTCTAATGTATTCAACCATAAAATTGGTAAACGTAAGAGCCTCATCCCCCGTAACTATTAGGGTGCGCGTTCATAATTGTCCTGAATCTAACAACGATTTCAAGCCGTGAATCAAGAGCCTTTAAGATCAAGTAATGGAACTCTTTTCGCCTGCCTACCTTTGTTATATATAAAACTGTCGCTGAAAATTTCGTATAGCTATTTAAAAAAAAGGACGTTTTAAATACGGCAGACAGAATACCGCCTCTACAAGTAATCCAATACAAACTTAGTCATAACGTTGATTCGATAAAAAATGGCATGAATATACTATTATGTACATTTACAACGGTCGTTGTTGGTAGCGGTATAAAAAATATAATATGCACTTTCCGCTAAACCTGCGCTCGCAGTACGCCATCGTGACACAGCCTCAATGAGGGGTGGGCACTCGACTCTGTTTCGAAACGCTATCCACCACGGCCTCGGCGAATTCGAATTTCGAATGCGCCGCTTCCATTTTTGAAATTAGAGTTTTTAATTAAAGCCCGCGTTTCTCGCGATATCATCGTGCTTTGTCGTCGCTCCGCGGGGCGGGCCCTGTTTTGCATTTTTTCTCTCTTTCGCGGGGGCAGAGGTAAAGACCTGTAATTATACGCTATATCATTTTTTCTTCCACTCGGCCAGTTTCAAAAGGAGGCGAAACCGAAAATTGTTTTCGCTTTTGTGGTGTTTATGCTCTGTGGAGACGTCGGGTTGGTCGGTCGTCCGGGTGGATGAAAAATGTCTGGAACTGGTTTATTTTTTTGTAGAAGACATAAACGTTTCTATTCTATGAGATTAAGTGATTTTGATCTTTGTTCTGCTGCTCTCATTTAGGCCAAATATTCATATAAAAAAAAACGGTACGGTAGGTTATTGATAATATTTTTTATAAGGCTCTGTTGTGATAGGAAGCCAATGACATACTTTGTATGCGGCAGCGTGTCATATCAGCATTTAACAATGACTTATTCTATATTAGTTCTCGTAAGCAGATAGATATTTATAATTGAAATATTAGTACACGATGTTTGGTACACACATATTTGCCAAATTAATACTGACTTTTTTCTTGGGAACGGAATCTTTTCAATTATAAATAAACACTCGGATCGCTTACAAAGAATTCTTTATTTGCAAATGTGCATTAGTCCTAATTGCCACGGCACTTAATCAGTAATTATAAAAACAAACGGTCGTTATCGACAAAGTTAATGAAGTTGGTTCATATTTTTTTCCGCCGTAGCTGCCGTACGTTTTCTAACGAACTCAAGAATATGGTAAATGAATTAAATAACATGTTTTTTATGAGAGGGAAAGGATAAATTATTCGAATTCAACCAATAAGGATGCTATAATTATAAATTCACCACATTATTAATTATGTTATGTTTGTTGTGTTGTATTAAATTCAAAAGAAAAATTTACTTTGTCATAAAATTTCAACGCTACGGGGCTCTTTACAACTCTTATGGTCACAGGACAGGCTGAACTTGCGATATATATCTAATACATGAGTTTACTTCTATTGTATTCGTGTTTATATATATATAT
>DWHO01005207.1:0-10472 GCA_018247575.1 Eurytides lysithous rurik | reverse complement strand
TTTCTGTGAGGTCGTGGTACTAATGCGGTTCGTGCCGGCCCATTCAGCAGCGGGAACAGCTGCGTGGCTCTACCACCGTAATTTCTTGAATTTAACCGAATATTAAACCTATCTTAGGATGTATTACGCAGTAAACAGTATTAGGATGTATTATTACAATAAACGTTGTAGTTATCGAGTCCAATAGGAATATAAAATAGTTCCTTCAAAATTTAAATGCGTTAAAATTCGTAAAGCAATTTATTTCATAATTACGTCACATTTTCGGTTTCAACCGCACATACCACAGGCACTATTTATGTTAAGTTTATAACAGTCAAATATTCACAGTATTCCTATATAAAATTATACGCGGCACAAAAAGGAAACAACATACATTGTGAAGATGCTAACATCAGCGCGTTATTATGGACGGTGGCACACGTTGGAGTGAAGGTGAAAGAGGAACGCTTCAAAGGCCCCAATCTCGGCGGGGGATAATTGAAACGTCTGCCGGCACGGGCACGACGTTGATGTAGATAATAGAGGTTATTAAATATGCCGAACTTCTCGCCAGCTGCCGAGAACGGATTGAAAGTAATCTCTACGGTAGACATTTTTCAGAGTCGACTGAGTGGTGGGCGGGCCTAGCGCGATAGCATCACCGGGATTGGAATTTAAAAGGCGTAATCCCCCCGCCGAAATAGCCCACTGATAGACACTTCAAAGAGTCGGAAAATTAAAATGTGACAAAGTTTTAATCGAGGCCGTTAAGAATGAAAAAAATGGCTCCCTTCGCCGCGTCAATTATTCCCATGTAAGAAGAATTTCTTATATTAATAATTAAATAATCTGCGTAAATATAATCATTTCTATGTTTTTATGGCATATTCCCTTCTTCCTTCTGTTTCGCATGTGTATTTTTTCGTTTCGAGAAATAACAGATGGTATAAAGCGTTATAACAGATGTTAAATGACAAATGCTAAAATCAGAATCCAAAAAGGTAACAAGCAATACCTCGACTTACCCACTGTGTTTGATGAAATAAAATATGCGACAGTATATTAAACATGATGAAATTGTGATGAATGTTTGTGTGAATGTTGAATGTGATGCGTGAATGTTTACGCTCGTCACATATGTGACGAGCAAAAATAGAAAACAGATGAAGTTAACAGGCAAGAAAATCAATATTCGATAATAATTTCCCTCAGGGTCAAATTAGCGGTGACGCCCACTGCAGCAGCATTTACTGCAGACCATAGACGTCGCGATCTAATGTTCGTAGCGGTGTAGTATCCCACTTCATTTCCGAAGCGAATCGCAGGTACACACGAGAAACTTGCGGAAACCCGGCGCGGCGTACACAAAATAGGGCGCAGTCGAATTGGAAAGTTGTCAGAAGCCGTAGCAGTAGAAGGCAACGCGACTCGGGCGATATTAATCAGACGATATGCAATGCGGGCGCACACGTGCCCAACTTCAAGATTAGAATTTCCTAGCTCGACTCGTAACAATAATTGAGTCGGGCGAACTGCAATTTGTGCTGCGAGTTTATTGTTGAATTAGATGAGCTAGTCACCGACTGGCGATGGGGAATCGAGAGCACCGGTTGCTTGTTGGCGAATTCGAATTACAAAGTAAAGTAAAGGTTATTTATTTGCAAGGCTCATAATTATTATCATAATTATTTATACTCTCTACGATTATCTTTTTCGGTTGTAACTAAGGCGTAGCTATGGACAAGGGATTAAATGGCCTCCAAATTATGCTAAATTGTCGGATTATAATGATCGTGAATAGTGAGTTCGGGGTGCTAAATTAAAGACAAATAATATCATAAATCTAAAAGTGTATATACAATTACGTTCAAGATTGTAATTACGAGACTAAACGTTAATAAAATTTTGTATCATAAGCAACTCAGGTAACACAAATTTTTGCTTTTTTAAAATTTAAGGTCATCTTCCAAATTATGTGGTCAAAAGTGCTTGTAAAGGCCTATTTGAATAAATACATTTTGATTTTGATCAAAACGCATGAAATTAATTGGCTTCTATGTTTAACTTTGTAGCGTTATTTTAAAACAGCAACTGTTGAGTGACTGGCTGACTCATTGCAAGAGAACTTGAAGCTTTTCGAGCCGGTGGTACTTTTCCAGCGAACAAATTAAGTTCAAAAGAAGCTTTAAAGACCCAATAGCTTAGGCTTTGAAGACCCAATAAATATATTTTGATTTGACTTTAATTTACTAAATAGTACAATTTATGAATACTGCTTTTAATTATTACTACTAAATATTATATAAAAGTTCTTAGTAACTTTATTATTATATTATTTGTACGATTCCCATTGCTTTAAGAAATTTTATATTGACGCATATTGAAACTGTTTGTCGTAAGTCACAAGCATGTAGTTTGGCGAATAGAAAACGGCACGCGACACGTTATAAGTATAGTAACACAATGCCACAAAGTATTTAACCACTAGAATAAAAATCTGTTCTGCGCCCCGCTCGTCATCCGAAGAAGTAGGGCAATATATCTGTTTTATTATATGTAAATATATATTGACCACCACTTGAATTTTGGATAGACTTTAGAAGTTTCATTCATTTAAATTCAGATAAACTGAGTATATCTTCCTTTACGTAAATCGGTGAATAAACTAGCACAACACACAACATATTTTAGAATAACTTTTACACATAAATGCAATTATTTATACTTAAATACACACTCATATTTATGCACGCTGTACATTCGACCCTATAAAGCAGAAACTTGTGTAATACGTAAACAGTTCTTCAGAACCTGGGTGTACATACTAAAATAAATCTGATCTAAGATAAATTGCAGAGAAATTAGCTAATGTTAAGAAAGTCTCCTGCAATCTCCGTGACTGAAAGGAAAGCAAAAATATAAAATTTACTTCAGGCCGACTTTCTGGGAGGATTTTATTAGACTTATCACTAAAACATCAGTTGATGTTACTCTCTTAACTACAGAAAAACAGTGCTAATATTTTTTTTGCTTCAATATATAATCATCAATCATGCGTCTCTATACATGCCTCAGCCTTCTATACCTGCCAGATATACCTCACGTATATAGGATAGATGTTGGTCGAAGCCTGCCCCATTTTCTTACGAATTATAAAATCACAAACAGTTTTAGTTTACAGCAAACTTTTGAAAACCACATATTCGTTCTATAACAGAAACTGAAGCGTGAATCTCCTACATTGAAATGGTTTACACTATTCTTGAGTGTGACAAATTCCAAGCAATCAGCCAAGAAGTAAGACTAAGTGCACGAGCGCGCTGATTTTAATATAATAGCGATGGAATGAATGTCCGGAACGACCGGAGAGGAGGATCAAAGACAAATGAGGTGATATGGTCCAAACAAATGGGAACCACCGCTGTACGGTATCGCATAATAATTGCAATCGACTCTATCTTTACATGAACTTAAAATTTTCGCAACACAAATTCTTTAAAATTTTTCTTATCATAATATAAGAATTGACCGCCCATTATACCCTAACTCAAGTCAGACTCGATTCAGGCCAGTTTATTCCTAGCGCTGTTCGCTGGCAAAGCGCCGGCCTATACCACTAGGCGACCGGAGCATTAATCAACGCTACCTTTAGAGGTGTCGTATCTCACAACAAGAATTGGAAACCTTGTTATCATCTATCTACCTTACTATCTTTTAAATTGTGTATTTAAACCCAATATTGTTGTGAAATCTTTCTCGTTTGAAACATTTCATAATACGCCGTACATTCAAGTTATAATGTTTTCGAAAAACTCCATATTTTCAAGTTAGCGAGAACTTACTTCAATAGATTTGAAAAAACAAAGTCGCTTCTAGTACGTCACGGGAAAATAACAACCGTGGATGGTAAGCTCCTCATAAAGTCGAAAGCAAAAAATAACTCAAATGTCTAATGAAACATATACAGCCTTGGCCAAAAGTATTAGGCACCCTATAAATTGCCAAATTGTGGGTTTAGAGAGAAATAAAACTTTTAATAATTATATCACTTTATTTCTACAAGAGAATTATAAAAACATTAATATTTTGTTACCCTTTGATTTTATTACAGTAGCAACTCCGTGGGGCATACTACGTACAAGTTTCGCACATTACTCTGGAGAAATTGCCCATTCTTGCATTAACGCGTTTTTAGAGCAGTTTTTGATGTTATAGAATGCCCTTTTATTTTTATCTTCAAAATACCCCACAAATGTTCAATTGGATTCAGATCCGGGGACTGGGCAGGCCAATCTAACAGGTCAATACAGTTGTCAGTAAACCAGCGCATCGTACTCGCTGATTTATGACAAGGAGCATTGTCTTGTTGAAATTTTTATTAGTGTCACCAAAAATACTCGAAAGCGTAGGTATGAAAGCAGTTTCTAGTACATTAACGTACTTTTTACTGTTCATACGATCTTCGTATATTAACATTTTCCCGATTCCATCCGCAGCCATAAATCCAGCCCCAAATCTTTACACTGCCTCCGCCGTGTTTTATGGCTGGGACTACGCAATCTGGATGATATTCTTCGCCTTTGCGTCGTCTCCCGAACGTCACACCTGGTGTTCCAAATACCTGTAAATTCCAAAAAAATGCAAAATTACAAACCTTATATCATTTAAGTTCGAAGACTAGCACATCAATGATCGAATTGTAATTGGTTTTAATTAATAAAACTAACAGACCACTACATTGGACCAATCCTCCTATGTGAAATGTCTCAGAGCCCAATCCAGTCGTTTTCTTTTATTGCCTCCTGAAAGCCTTCTTCTGGCTTTGCAACCTTTTAAGCCTGCTTCTACTAGCCTCCGTCAGCGCTTATGGGGTTTTCAGTCTCTTCACTTAAAGCCGCAGCAAGCTCCGAAGAAGCTTTTTTTCTGTCTATCAAAGGTTCTCGGATAAGTGTCCTGTCCTGAGGGCTAGTAGTGGCTTAGTAGTAGTAGTCACGCGTTTTCTGCCTGTTCTTGGCTTATTTGCGTGAGTGCCAGTCTCAGCAAAACGTTTAATAGCAGATTGTACTGCGCACCGCGAACATTTCACCAGTTTCGTTTTTTAATTTTAAAATTTTAAGTACAAGCTACAAGTTGAAAAAAGCCTCAAAATTTCACTTTTTTTAACATTTTGTTAAGTTCTATGTACAAAGTAATGGTCGCAGGTGGGTTATGACAAAGTTGAAATCCTCTCACGAAACAAGTAGGTGCTTTAGACACTTAAACTTTAAGTGTTATGAGGCCGCCACTTTGCTGACGGATCTATCTATAGAGCAGTGCGACAAAATTGTGATTGTGTTGTTTGTTAATTTTTTCTACCTAGCTTTGATTATTTATTTAATTAGGCATAGTGGTTTTACAATTCATTAGTAAACAGAAATTTGCCAACTCTGATTTTACAAAACAAAACTTATTTATATGATAAATGGAAGAAATTTAAAAGTAATTAAAATGTGTTGATGAAATACGATAAAAATAAAGTTAGGTCAGCACTTGTTGATATGTTAGTCAATAATTAATATTATGACATTTTTATTTACTTTATTTTAATAATGTTGAAGTCACTATATCACACTCTATCACTATATCGCGTAGATGTAAAACTATAACACGTTCAAAACATTCAAAGCAGAAAATGTGTAAACGGAAATTGTACCAGACTTTGTCGGTTGTGTTTCCGGTAGCTTTCTCGACTAACCTGTTGGATTGTCGCGATAAAGGCGGCTTGTCTGTTTCATATCGCTGTCCTCGTTACAGTGTTTTAAATGATTATTTTATAAACAAGTAGAGCGAAATAGTCTGAGACAAATGATTAAAGATTTAAAAAACATTTAAAAAAAAAACTTTTCACTTAATTTCGTTCAATAATAATTTTTCTATACCGTGACAGAGTAATTTTGGTAACCATTGTAGAAATTATCAGCCTTGTACCATTAACTCATGAGCTGCACGAATCATCCAGTAACGAAGACACTTTCTTACTCCGAGAAAAGTAATATTATTGTTCCTAGCGCATTGATATGTATGAGGTTTAATTAAAAAGTACGGTGAATGAATTTTTATATCAGCAACCGCTGTATCTAAGTCCATTCGAATGAATAAGTTCGATAGTCTGATTTATTGAGATAGTATGAAGCAAATTTGAACAAGTTGCGACTTGTCTATCAGCGTTATAGCTAGAAGAGTGTTTGTTGTTGTGTATTTGTTGAATTTGTATCATGGAACGCGTTAACATAAATTTTGTTTTAAGTAGCAATAAGTGTCAAAGAAGCTTATCAAATTATAAAATCATTATATGGTGATAGCGTGGTAACTCTGAAAACTGTTACAAACATACAAGTGTATGAGGGATTCAAGAGCGGAAGTGAATCGGTTGAGAACGAGCAGAGATCGAGAGGTACTTTGACTTCGAAAACCGACGAAAACGTGAAGAAAGTGGCAAACTGGTTCGATCAAACAGGCTATTGACGACTGCAAAAGTTTGCTGAGAGACTAAAAATCTCGTACGGGTCTGTGTAAAGCATTTTAACCGATGATTTATAAATGAGTCAGTGTGTATTCGTTACCAGACTTTTGAGAGACGTGAAGAAGGAAAATCGTGTGCCAGTTTGCTTGGAATAAAAGGGTCGTCTTGGTGCAGATCCGAACTTCATTGGTAAAATTAAAATTGGACATGTAAGTTGGGTGTATGGCTATGACTGTGAAATGAAAATAATAATAATGATAATATCATTCCGACCGATGCCGGCCACGGCGGCCGATCTACAAGAGATCAGCCAAGTGCGCAGGATATATGCATTCACTCTTCCTTTCATTTGTTTTCCTTTCATTTCTTCTCATTGTTTTCTTTGGTAGTCAGGGCATAGTGCGATCAGAGTTCGTTCCAATTGGAGTGATTGCTCGGAATATTATAGGAGCTTACTACAACGTTTGCGAAGCGATGTACGGAGAAAGAGACACGAAATGGGCTAATGGATTCCTCCTTCATCACGACAATGCATCGTGCCATACATCGCTACTGTTTCGCGGGTTTTTGGCGAAAAAAATATGACTCTGCGTCCATACCCACCTTATTCTCCTGATTTACCATGCGATTTTTTTAAAACCATGCTAAAAGGAAATCGTTTTGACACTACTTCCGATATGGAATCAATGTTGGGACAAGTGCATTACTAGTCAAGGAGAGTACTATAAAGGAGATTAATTTAATTATAACTTCCCCAAAATATTTCTTTAGGGCTTTAACTGTAGTAATTAACTCCTAATCTGAATTCTTTATTAGTTATTGAAAACTTATACTTACATCAAAAAGCAATAAATTAATTTATATTAGTTACACTTTGTTACGAATCAAAGTGTTTTATTCATTTCATTCTCTAATTAGGATTATATACAATATTGTTTACATGAAATATGGTAAAAATATACAGAAAAATATAAAATTTATATGAGAAAAAGCAGCAGTCGACTACATAGGTCACGCATCAAGGAGGTTATGACGCCTTATCGTTTCAAATGAGCTGAAATAAAGGAGAGAAGTACGTGCTCGTTGCTCGGTATTATTTTGTGAAATGGGCACTAAGAGTATACACATTTTTCTCGCTGTAGAAATTTTCTTCTTTAAATAAATAAGTTGCCTTTGTAAAAAAAAAATGAGTGTATATTAAGTCCGATTGACATGACCTAAATCGCAAATTACTTCCATTTTATAATGATATTTTAGAAATAATAGGTACTTAACTGTATAATGAAAATTATTGAATCCATAAAGACTGTTCTCTGTAAGTCTTATAATTTCTTTTTTTTAATTTTATTATATTAATTTTTTTCCTTAAAAACGAAATATGGTAGTGCCGCCACTGGATACAACTATTTGTCCTGAATAGAGCCCACGACCTGCGATGCTGAAGCCAATAGCGTAGCAACTGTGCTCGTAGCGTAGCGGGTTATCATTAAATCACATATTATCGCTAAAATGATGCTTTAATTACATAAAATATATTTGTAATTTGTCTATTGTATTTTGATTATTGAGAAAAGATTCAACAAATCTAGCTGCTGAAAATATCCAAAAATCATAAATATCACGGTCGATAAACTATATTTTTCAATGAATGAAGGTATGGAGGCTTTTCGATCGCCAGTTACTAAATTATTTGGCATCTTGTTTTCATTAAACAATCTTGAAATATATGAAACAGTTTTATACAAGTAAATGCTTGAGTATTAAGTATTTTTTTTTAACTTTAAGTACTTGAGTGCGTTGATAGAAAATTGGAAATTGTCTAGCATTTTATTTAGTATTACATTTAATTTTTCAAATAAAAGTTTTGAAGTTATTCTACTTTCTTGTAATTATTAATTTTTTTGTCTTATTTTTTAAAATATTTTCTTAGTTATATTCCAGTTTTTAAAATTTGAAAACAATGCTTACCTGGTTGTTTTTTTTAAATTTTCAAGTAAAGATCTATATGATTCCAGCCCTTCAAAATTACTTTTAAAAATAAAAACAAAGTGAATATGAAATACCATGCCTTAGTAGAATCGGTGATTGAATACGGATTGATCATTTTTAATGACGTGTGATCTCGATATGTGATACATGAATTTGCTTCAAATATAGCACGGTCAAGTCCAAGAGTAAAGTCTTTTTTTAACAATAAAAAATTAAACCACTGTTTATTGTTATATTACACTACACTACAACAGTATTATTAGATGATTCTTTTATTTTTATCGAAAGTTGTATTCGGAGCGACGGCAGCCGTACTTCCGGCAGCTTCTATACTAATCAATTACCTGTTGAGACGCCGCCGTAAGGGGCGTCTGTCTGTCTTTTCCTTGATGTCAGATACGAATCTATTTCCTTATTATAGCGTTAACCTCGGTTTTTTATTTTACTCATAATGAGCATAGTGTGTGGTTCTAAATGAGGTTAACATCAACAAAAGTTCAAAATTGTTTATCTGATCGTTTTTAGACAATTACTATTATTTGGACTGTTGGCAGTGTCTGTTTTGGAAAGTACACCATTGTCAATGTTCTATTGCCAAACTATGTGTAGGTATTGTTCCTCAAATCGGAACGAACACAACACATGCTCATGACAACATTCACAAAGCTCTGTTACTGTCTTAGGTGGAGCCCACATTTAATTATTTTAACCAGAAAGTAAATTTATAAGAATTTCTATAGTTTTTTTTTTGAAAAGTAATATAAAAACGATTAAAGTCGTTTCCTTATTATCCAACAAAGAAATTTTTTATTTCTGCTGCTTTTTATTAAATAGTTACTAGTCTTGCTAAATATAGTACATAAGAGAAACTATGTCTCCTATATAAAACTAAAATTAAAATGAAATTAAATAACTGAATTAATATTGAAAAAATTGTATTAACATCAAGTGTCATCCACTACAGGTTAAAAAAATGTTTTGAACTTAAGTGCATGTATAAAAGTATTTTATTAACGATCGTAATTTTTAATGATATTTTTACACATGTTATATTTATAGTAGGAATTGAATAAACAGACTTGCTTTACGAGTACTTGTCAACTTTTTGATTTGTTTTATTGTATTGCGGTGTTAAGATCAAGTCGACGAAATCATTATTCGTTAATGTTTTTGCGTAGCAAGTTGTAGAGACACGTAGCTCCGTGCTACGTTTTGATATGTGTAACGATTTTTGATGACAACACAAAAGCAGGTAGTAACGCTTAGCAAATACAATTCCTGTGTCAGCACCGACGTCGAGATAAACAAGTTTAATGCGATTAAACCATCTTATTGTAGAGAGCCATACATCAATTTAATTCTGTATATTCGTACAAAACTAAGGGGTATCTGGGATACAAATAACATAATTTGGTGTTGTAGTTGTGTTGAATGATTTAAAATTCAGGCTTGATTTTCGTAATATGACGAAGTAAATTAAAAGATAAAGTCCTATTACATTTACACTGTATAAGTGTGCAAAAATCTGCACAAATAGGTCACATCGCGTTTTAATACATTTCTATTTACAAAATAAAACTTTCATGTTTCAATGATACATATATATCTATTCTGTAATAATTGGAAAGCACATTAAAAGTAAAACGTGTATCCATTTATGTTATATATTCCCGAATAATTTATTTTTAAATTTGGTCGATACGGGAATTATGTGCTAATTAAGAATTATAAATCTTAGTCCATACTAGCCCAATAGCCCCGCTTACCGTAGGGTAGTACCGATACTGCATTTATGTATATACACTACGAACTGCTTTCGTGGCCTAGTGGCTATAGGCCCGAGTTCCGGGCGTCGTGGGTTTGAGTCCTGGAAGGCAATGACTCTGTATTGTTAATTCCTAGTTGGGTTAGGGCATACGTCAGTTCCCCTCCGACGGGTTCCCGCCTTGTCGTGGCGGAGGGGCTCTAGTAACCGTGGCCTGGTCACCCACGGCGAAGC
>DWHO01005206.1:0-10472 GCA_018247575.1 Eurytides lysithous rurik | reverse complement strand
GCTTGCCCTACTAAGGAGTAAAATTTATAAATCTTAATTAGCACATAATTTCCGCAACGCTCAAATTTAAAAATAAACTATTCGGGAATGTGCTAATTAAGATTTATAAATTATACTCCTTAGTAGGGCAAGCCGGGCTTGGGGGCTTGTATGGTAGTACCGCCACTGGCCACATCCATAATACCTGACGGTGCATTTTAGTGCTGTAAGGTTTTTCACCCGTTGTCATATCAATTACCTGTTTTATTCCACTGTACATATGTCATAGTGGTTTACGTGGTAGGGACTAACTACTATATTGTGTTGAACCCTGACCTCGACTTGACTCGAACGTGAGGGTTCCTATATTTTTAAGTTAACGGAACACGCACCCATTACGTTTAATGAAACCCCGTAGTAATAATGAATCATAGACGTTGATTTTTAAATAAGAACAAAAACTTTTGGTGTTGTATAATAGCCAAATCTATATGATTTCGCGGAACGCTAGTCACTTTTCTACGGAACCCCTAGTTCCACTTTGGGACCCACTTTGGGAATTGCTGGCTAAATTTAAGTAATCAATTGATTTGAATTCGCGTCCTTACAAGAAATCATTAAGCAAGCGTAAATCAATACTATTTTCTTTTCAAAACGGAATATTTGCAATTTACTGGCTCTGTAGATATACACGGAATTATTACTACAACAAGAAATAGTCTTTCCAAAATATCCCCTTATGTTACTGTCTCATGGGTTTTACCGAAAGTTTGAATCGTTTTCGTACAAAAATAATTCGTGATTTCGCTTTCTTGTCATAAATTTAAAAATTAACAATGAAATTTTTAAAGATTTTCTCATAAATAATACATCCTAAACCTATGTCTGTGTGCCTTTATGTTGCGAGCCCGTCTAATAAGAATTATATATAGTCGTAGACCCATGTATATGCAAATTATGGAATATGACGGCAATGATTATTTTTAAACCGCAGTTACTATTCAAACATTCTGCTTACTGATTTTTCTTTGTAAGACAAAGCGTGTCCTTGTGAAAGGAAGTATATTCTTTGTCAGGATAAAAATGCGAAAATTTTTGCGTAAACAAACGGCTTACATTTCTGCTATTTCTTGTCGCCACACTACATTAAACAAAAAAGACAAGGATGGCTTTGTATTTTTTGTTTCAAAAATGCCCTTATAGTATATATACCTTGTGTTATCAGACCATTTTACATATATAAATTTCACAATTATAAAACCTTGACTTGTGGATTTTTTTTTCTTGTTGTGTGTGTATAAACCTATATCTTCAGATCAACTAGAATCTACAAAAGCATAAAAAAAGGCATTGACATGGCAACCGAGTTATCTTAATGAAATTTAGTAAAATTATATACGTATCATTAAACGTTATGTTTCTTATACCGTATTCGTTATTTTTTTCTTTTTATCATAAACAATTTAAACATGTTTGAATCTTATACCACTCATGATGATTAACACTGACACAAATTTTTGTATTCGAACTTAATATATATCAACAATCATCAAATCATAATATATATCAACTCTAATGTCGGACGGACAAAGGTTTGGTAATAGAATGCCAAAGTATACATTGGTAAATTACTTATTAACCCCATAATGCACATTTTTGTAATCAATTCAGGTACAAAAACATAAGCAAACGCAAATTCCGAGAATGGCAATAATCTACCATCCAACGTAACAGATACGGACTTAAAATATTTGGAAAATTATATTTCTATATCAAACGTGACCCATACGGAGCTGTAATATTTTGCGACATATAAAATTACAGTGACCGTAACGTTCACAGAGCTGCACAATTCTGCCGGAAACGTTGCCCGTATATGTCACGGAGGTGTGCATTAAGCGGTTCATAAACATCGATCAAAGCTCCATTGCTGTTAATATGCTTTAATGGATGTTTAAAAATTCCTACATCAAATTACGACAATTGGTAGAAAGAGAAAATGTTTCTATAAACAGTTTTATATCCGATCAATATATTATTTTTCTCATCATACTCATACGCGGCAATATTAAAAAAAAAATTTATAGCACTTTTAAATTAAAAAGATATTTTGTTTATGACATTATTATTATATTAAATGACATTAAAACTATATTAAGTATTTTATACCGTTTTAAATTTCGGAATTGGTTTTTATTTTGCATATTTAATTAATTATCTATAATTATCAATTTATGGGTACATTTTATCAATTATCTCCAGTACACACACACGAACTTGTTACCCGCGGTTTTCTTTGTCTCGTCGCCTTCTATAACCGCACCATTCTTGGACAGTTTTAAATTACTTCTTCAATGCTTCACCTGTTTTATTTCCTTTTTTTAGGTAACGAATGCATGTATACGAATATAAGATGTGACAAGCGTACGTCATATAAGCCTCTGTGGCCTAGTGGTACAGGGCCGCGCTTTATAAAACGGAGGTCGTGGGTTCGTATCCCGCGGAGGGCAATGACTTTGTGTTGTTGTTTCTAATTGGATAGGGACATCACGGGCTGATCACCCGATTGCCCGAAAAGAAAGGTGATTCATGCGTCGGATCGGCATATAAAATTCGATCCCGGCTTCTTGCCGACGGTAGGTTTCGCCTGATCTCTCTCCAGTCGTGTCGGTTATCCGTCCCATCGGGCTATGAGGTAAAAGAACTGTGAGTGCACCTGTGTCTGCGCAAACGCTTGTGCACTATATATAATATATCCCGCGCACTTGGCTGATTTCTTGTAGATCGGCTGCCGTGGCTGGAACCGGTCTGAAGGACATTACTTATTACGACCTGTAAGGGAAGATGTGACGATGAAGACCCGACGTGGGAATTCAAATTCATATGAAAAACACAATTGTGTTGATATAATTTTCTCTTGATACGATAGCGTTACCTTAACTTTCTTTGAACGCTCACTGAGATGGATTATTAGTCAGTAGGCAGAGTTTTAGTTAATATTAAATAGATTCGGGGAAACCTAAATTTTTGTGTTATTCATAAAAAAAAAAAATATTTAATTAAATAAGCGAATATATTCATTGTTTATGTATATACTATTGATATTAAATCATTATTCAATAACTATATTACTTAATGAATAAAGAGTTATATGATACTTATTGAAGAAACCTCTTTTAGTCAATTTAGACTATTAGGCGATCAATACTAGAAATTAATAGATACTTAAAATGCTAGTTTTTAAACAAAATCCGTAGTCTCATGATATATTTTATCTGTGTGCAATATCATCACACTGTGTAGTATTCGTTTTGCAGTTTATATATGGGTCTAAATATATTATAGAAGACGTTACGTACGACGTTTCTCACGAGCGTAAATATGACGATTCAAAAGTATTTGTAAAGGCTTATTTGTATAGACATGTTTTGATTTGATTTGATATACAAAAGCGGTTTAGGAACAAGAGCGTATTCGTCCCTTTCGGATGTTAATAGTGTTCGACAAAATTTAAACGAACTTTAGCACTTTCCACGGCGAGTGTACCGACATCGGGTCAAAAGGCTAGCGCAACTCCCCTTTCACTTTCCGATTCGTGCGAAAAAGTTCTTTTATTTCGTGAATATGATCTGACAGGTGATTGTCTCGGAGGTGACTTTTTAGGTTTCTTTCGTCCGTAATGACCCGAAAGTTTGAAAGTTATTGCGGTTGTGGATGTGGAGAGCGTTCTTTAGTTTCGTTTCATTATTTTGTGGAACAATACGAATGTCTGTGTGTTCATTTGTTAGTAGTAGTTTGATATTGTTATAGTAAATTTTATCGTGCTGGCAAGAAAGCGTTTGTATGTATAATATTGATAACTTTTATAGTTCTTGTTTTGTACGGTGATGAAAAATTATAAAATTGTCATATTTGGAATTAATGTCCACAGAAACAGTTTGACTTTGTTTAAGGCCTCTCAAATAATAACAGCGAAAGGAAAAGATCTTTTTTAACCGACTTCAAAAAAGAGAGTTCCCAATTCGACTGTATTTTTTTATGTGTGTTACCTTATGACTTTTTACTGAGTTTACAGATTTTGATAATTCTTTAGGCGAGATTTGACGAGTAGTTTTTGAGTTCTCCCTAATAATGTGTATTTGTTGTAAACGGTATATCGCAAGGCTTCCTCAGAAGGTTAAGGATTCGTCAGATATTTAATGCTAATTGCACTTTGTACTGCGAACAAGTGCTTAAAACTAAGTAGGATTTATATAAAATCGGTTTATATATTTTATAAAAAACTTTCTTAATAAGTTACCCAACACTGCTGTTGAAGTTTAGAAGAGGAATGGTCGAAAATTGTAATTTAAATACACCTTATAAGAAAAAAAAAATATTTTCTATTCAGAAAGTCGCGTGTATCTTTCAGAGAGCTTAATATTTTGGTATTATGCATAAGCTTTGTATCAATAAATTTATATATAGTATTTTTTATTATCGTATTTTGGGAGTTTGTTTAAAAATATAGATTATGAAATTATTTATACATATTTTTATTTGTGTAAACTTATCCACCGTCCTTGGGTACTGTAGTACCCAGATTTTCAAAAATGGAAATTGTAAACAAACATTTTCATTTTGATTCGTTCTATATACGCTGACGTAGCAAAGGTATTTTTTTATTTTGAAATTGTACTTGTAGTTTACACTTAGTTTTTACAAATGTTTTATCGAGGAACGTTATGCAGCTTTTTGGCACGATAAATGTTTATTGCGTGCGGAATTTTGCCGCCAAAAACGGTTCGCGACTTCCGGATGTTCAAGTGGTTATACGCGTAAATAGAATAATTTGAGCAATTATTTACACAATATCGTGGTAAATACATCCATATGTATTTACCACAATATTGTGTAGTACCCATGTAAGTACCCATGTACTCTGTATGAAATCGGTAACTCTTCATCTCCATATCACTGTTATTTGTGATGAATCGTCAATGACAGATACATAATCATGTTGACGATTAGTCATAAATCGACATCCAGGTTGTAAATGTGAACGTCTATACGATATTGACAAACCATCATTAATAATAAATCTAGGGAAACGATCGAAAACTATGTGCAATGCAATCTTTGTTACAATCCGTTCAGTACGGCTTGCATTTAACCGCCTCGGAAGCATGTGCAATTTATTTAGAGGTATTGGAAGTTACTGCGAGATTACTGTGAGTATTGCAAAAGTGTACGTATTGTCAGAAATTCTAATAATGTCCTCCTGACCGATTCCGATACAAGACTAACCAAATTCGCAGTATATATTTTAGTGCACAAGCGTTTGCGCAGACACAGGTGCACTCACTCTTCCTTTACTCTCATAGCCCGGCGTGACGGGTAACCGACACGACCGGAGAGAGATCAGACGCAGAGGTGGTGACATAAAATCGTCCTCTTAATAAGGACTTCTCCTCAAAAGAAATCCTGCTTAAAAGAAATCTCTTTCAGTTTTGCATATAGTACATGCAGAAATCAACTAACTGTAATTAACATATTTTTATACAACTTCAAATTACCACGTTTTTCATAATGTCATTATGCCTAGTAGATTCAAACGCTACGAATGATATATATTTGTGTGTGTTCAAAATAACAGAATGGGACTTTCCTGTTGAAATCATATGAAAGAATCTTCAAGTAGCGAGAATCGAACTGGCTATACATCGAAACGACTGCCATCAACCCATCAGCCCTATCGCACACCATTAATGGACGTCGCCAGGAACTGGTTTATTTCTGGGACAAACGCCAACTGTATGCGTTCATGTGACGTTGGATTTGCATCCTTACGCTGATAAGCCAATGTCCTGAATGCTGATTGACTGATTCACCAACTGAGTTGAGACCGGCCGCCGCTGGTAACGAGAAATGTGAAATGTCAATAGTTTCAAATTAGTATCAAGCTGAATTGCTTTTAACTGGTCGAAGTGGGACAGCGGGAATAGCGCAATAATAAAGTCCTCATGTTCAAAGAGCTCTCGCTTTCTGTCGACTTTCAGCTGATACTGACATCGGCTGGTTAAGAGTATTTAAGAGTCACAAAAATACTTGTCCACGAAGATCTTTTTCAATAATGTCGACCACGGTGGCCTATTTACAAGAGATCAAACAATCTGGCTGTGATAGTGTTGAAGTGTATGCGCAGACAGACAGAGAGTGAGATGCACTCACTTCTCCTTTACTTTTATAGTCTGATAGGATGCATACCCGATACTGCCGGTGAGACATCAGGCGCAAAGGCGGTGACATCAAAACGAGCTCTTTAGTAATGACTCCTCCAAGCCACCGATAGATGCAACTACGCGCTCCTATTTTTCTATTATGGAGTTTTTACTTTTTAAGAGAATATAGAAATACTGTGAGCCCAAAATATTATTACTAAATAAATTTTAAATATAAATATAATCTTCTGCAAAGACTACGTTCAAGTCTATTAAAGGAATGTATAAAAATTGAACTGAGACTTGAAAAGAATATAAGAAAATATAAAAACTTTATGAAACGTTCATGTTAATGTTTAGTTAATTATCTTAAGAAAAATCTATAATACTTTCAGTGTATTATTTAATAGCTATTAATCCGTAATAGCATTATATAATATACTAACTGGTGTTAATAACTTTTGTCAATCAATGCTAATGAAATATTGGTGGATTTAAATTGTCAATTTATAAATGCCTATATTGCAAAATGCGGCATCATGTGCGTGAGTTTAAGGAAAAGATAAACAAATGACTTGTATGGGAAAATACAGCAGTACATACTTTCGAACAATATTTATAGTGTTATATTTGTGGATGTGTGATAAAATTTATAATTGAAACTAAACCCTGAGCTGTGATTGTTTGTACTTTGTGCTTGAAGCAATTTGGTGTACTCCTTTTGTCCTGAAGAAATTCTTCTTCCTGAAAGTCCTTAAGAACGAACGCGGAAGCAACTGTAACCTATAATGTTTGGCGGCCAGCATCTTTTGCTATACGTTAGTCATGAAGGTCCACTTTATCAAAGTTGGTAACTGCTCGTCAATTCTAAATTTAATTGTTTAGGATGTTCAGTGACAAAAAAGTGGTGGGTTCATATTAATAAACACTTGCTTGGTGGTAAACGGTATGTAGGCTCATAACAATACAATTTTTTTATGGAAGAGGCGCCAAACGAGCAAGACGCTCACGAGATGGTACGCGATGACCGCCCAATATATTCGCAATATTATTTGCGAGTGGAATTGGAGGGAAGAGTGGGCCATCGGTAGAACAAGTAGAAGAACTCTTATAGAAGAAAAGTACTACAGCACGTAGTAATTTCTTACTCTTATAAACTTATAAAAGTGTCCTTACACTATTTATGTTATCGGCTGCCATTTATCGTGAACGAACCTTTTGCTCAGTGAAGAAGTTTGAAAGGAGACGATGAAAAGGTGTAACGCTGCGTGCATTATCGCAGCTTTTAATTATTCATCGAGGGTTTTGCTAGAAAGTTACTTTTACGGCGAATGCGTGTGGAAACAGTCGCGCTTGTTGAAGAAGTGTGAAAGGAGACGATGAAAAGGTGTAACGCTGCGTGCATTATCGCGGCTGCTAATTATACATCGAGGGTTTTACTAGAGAAGTCACTTTTACGGCGAATGCGTGTGGAAACGCACTGGTCAGCCCGACGCGGTCACGTGTCAGCCGCAATCGCGCGAACAAAGGGCCCCGGGCGACGATAAGCGGATAAAGCGGAATAACACGGCTCTTATCGGTCTGGCGGGGCGCACTTTGTAGAGCCGCGATGTGCTCGCACGCTCACACTCAGTACTAACCGTTCGAGCCAATTTTTTAGTAACGAGACGTAACCATAATAACATATTGGCGCACAAACGCGCAAAACGCGAAACTGTTCTACGTTTGCTGACGAAAGAGGAAGCGGTCCACCTGATGGTAAGTGATCACCGCCGCCCTTGGACACTTGCAGCATTAGAGAGCTTGCAAATGCGTTGCCAATCTTTAAGGGGTCATTTATAAAGTAATTGAGAAGGGGAGAGGAGGAGAGACGGTGCGGAAGGCCCTCCTTCCCTAATGGGAGAATATAGGTAGATAGGGCGGGGAGTGAGAGAGGGATGGGCCACCTCACACACCGGATGAACGCAGAAGCAAAAACCTTGCATTCTATATTAGATACATGACAATGATAATGCGAATACAATCTATCTTCCCAGTATATAATTATATATTTAAATATATAGCAGTATAACAGTGATAATTGAGCAGCGATAAAGCAAAAAAGAGCTTTTATTTCTACTCGGTCTGTAATATTATAAAATATGTAAAAACGAATCTCCTTCACTGGAAGGAAATTTGAATAAAGGAAGCACTTTACTATATTATGAAAGCCAGCGTTTAATTTTACGTTTACGCAGCGAACAACGTCTTCCGTAATAAGCTCCACTATAAATATTAAAGCTGTTGATAATATATTAATTTTACATTGTTTTGTTTTTTTTTTATGGATTAGGCTGACAAATGAGCAAGCGGTTCACCTGATGTTAAGTGATCACCGCCGCCCATGGACATTTCCAGCATAACAGAACTAACGCATTGCCACCCTTTAAGGAGCGGAATTTTGGAAAGAGAGAGGAAGGAGTGCGTGGGAGGAAGGAGGAGAGAGGGAGCGAAAGGGATTTCCCTGAGGATGGAAGAAGAGGTAGGGAGGGAAGTAAGAGAGAGGGGAGGGAGGGGATGGGCCACCGGCCACCTCACTCACCGGACGAAACGCGAAAGCAAAAACATTTCCACTTTATGCCGATTTTCTGTGAGGTCGTGGTACTTATCCGGTTCGAGCTAGCCCGGGAGCAGCTGCGTGGTTCTACCACCATATTAATATTTAACAAATACATAGTTATGCTTAGTCATGCTTAGTAATGCTTCTTGCAATAAATAGATTCTTGGATGACCCCTTTGGCACAGCTGCTATCGGCTTCGGCTTCACAGGTCGTGGTTTCGATTCACACTAATATTTGTATAACAGATAATTGTTTCGGATTTGTCCGTGCTTCTATGATTTATGGATTTTAAATGCTCCTTTTAAAGTAAGATATATCTTGTTTTATCCATGCGAATTTTATATATTTAAAACGCCTATACTATATGGATACTTTGCTATAAAGATATTCTTATCTTACAATAGGGGTAGCGTTTTTTTTTAAACAAAAGAAAAGAAACATAGATACTTATTATTTTCCAAAAGCAAATAAAAAAAAAAATGTCGACAAACTATAACTATAAACTATAACTCATTTATGCATCTCCGCGAGCGCAATAGGCCGTAAAAAATTTGGACCCCAATTTTTTTCTCTTCACGCATTAGTATATAGATATATCTGTTTTCATGAGATAAATGTTAAGCTGCAGGAATTTAATGAATTCGAAATAATTGATTGAATGTTCAACGATTCGCTTACTTATAGTGCCTTACACAGTGCCACAAAACCTGGTTCTACGCTGAACTCATCACCCGGTGATTTAATACGTTATGCTTCTATTTGACTTATTTTTTAGAGGCTTAGCTTTATGGAGGCAAAAGAGCAAGCGGCTTACCTGATGGTAGGCGATCACCGCCGCCCATGGACGTTCACAAGATCAAAGGACTTGCAAATGCGTTGCCGGCCTTTAAGGTGGGAATAGGCTCTCTTCTTAAAGTCCTTCTTTTGTTGTTTTGTTTAGCTTTGATCAGATCCTCGTGAATATAGTATGCTGGTCTTCAAAGTCAAACGTTTAATTAAAAACTTTATTCTTGTCTTGTTACAAAGATGGTAATAATGCGACAGCTTCCTGCCGCTCAACTGAAGCCAATTGGTCAATTTGTTTCAATGCAAGATGGCGCTTAATCAAAATATGAATCATTGTGAATCACCATTAGGGAAATGCTTAATGCAGTATCGTTGACAACCAAAAATAAACGATACAAATAAGACAATTGGCGTAACGCAATTTGGATCAAACGTTTGACCCAATTATCGTTTGGATATAGATAATTTAAAGAATCTTTTTTAGAAGTAGTGAATTTAATAATAAGTAGTCTTTCTACTATATTATCATTATTGTTTACGATTGTCGGGATTGCTAAGCTGAAATTTAATTAAAGGATTTTTGAACATTCATATTTTTTTATGGAGTAGGCTGACAAACGAGCAAGCGGCTCACCTGATGTAAGCGATCGAGCGTGCAAATGCGGTGTCAGCCTTAAAAAAGGGGAAATTTTCGAAAAGAGGGTGGGAAGTGGAGTGGACGAATCGCGGAAGACTTCGACGTTACCCCGATTTTCTCCAAGGTCGTGGTACTTATCCGGTTCTAGCCATTCAGTAGCAGGATTGACTGCCTCCGTGGCCTAGTGGTATAGGCTTTACAAAACGGGGGTCGTGGGTTCGAATCCCGCGGAGGGCAATGACTTTGTGTTGTTGTTTCTTAGTTGGATTA
>DWHO01005205.1:0-10473 GCA_018247575.1 Eurytides lysithous rurik | reverse complement strand
CTTACCATCAAGTGCACCACTTGATCGTTTAGTCACTTTATCTTTAAAAAAAATAATATTTACCCCGCTTCGTGTGAAATAAGCCGTTATTAGAGGAGTAACAAATCCCGCGGTGCTTCCAACAAAATTAGCAATTCCGTATAGGCTTCCCGCATAATTTGGCGCCAAGTCCTGATGGTTCTGTAGATTCGTCAGGGTCGCAGCCCCATTAAAGCCCATCGACATCGTAATCAATGTTACGGACAAGGCCGTGGAACATCCCGTATAAACTAGAAGGATGAGCAGAACACCGGGCAGGATGTGGGAGAACAGACAGAAGAATTTCCTTATGGTCGTTGTTGTCATCAGTTTCCTAGATAGTATGCAGTCGCCAACTGCCCCAAATACGGCTGCGGAAAACAACCTCGCGAGATACGGCAGCGCTGATACTATTCCAGCGGCGGATAACTCGAAACCCAGTACACTCGATACGAACTTTGGTCCAACCGTCATTATAAAATACAGGCCCCATAAGTTTCCATAGTGTAGCACGGTCATGGCCAAAAACGGAAATGAAGTAAAAATGCTTTTGAATGGCGGCAAACCCTGCAAATAAATATAATTTGTTAAATTTACACGAATTCACAGCATGTGAATTTATAAATAGTAATGTGCAAAATTGCCAACGTAGTTTCTTGGCATGTGTCTATTGAAAGGAGGGACGGTTAGTACTCCCCTTCACAAGGATAGAACATATAAAATGGTTAAGGCACTTGACCAATTTTTGACAAGGTCGGCAACACGTCGTGGTCTCGTGTTGCTTTTATGGGTGCACCGGTACCCGCAGGAGATCCCGGAGCCCCTCTCAAAGCACTGAGCATGGCCACTGAAGGGGTTTTGGTGAATAAAAATCTCACATAATCCTGTCTCCTCCCCGGAAAACCGGATTATGTGACATTTTTACTCACTCAATGTTTTGACAATTTGCACCTCGATACCAAAAAAAAGTTACTTGGCATAGAAACCATACCATTTCAAACATCTGATCATCATTCAGAGCCAAGAAGATGATTGTTATAAACAAGCGTCTCGCATAGCGTCAGGCGCACAACCTGCTCGACTCGCTGAACTAAAAAAATACTGACGATTACTCCGCCTCATAAAAAAATCTCTTATAATCCTTTCTACGTTGTCCATGTTTAAATAATTTTCTATATAAAAAGATATAATTTAAACCTTTAACATTCATATCATCATCAGTTTCGCGAAACGTTACATATTTTTTTAATGTCATTTTGAGTTATCACTACCAAAGCTAATATTTGCATAGCATATCACCTTCGTCAAATTTTCCTTGAACTATACCGTAAACATTATCACAATTGCGTGGAAAAATCGTGTCCGTCAAAAGTGTTATAGACGTTTGTTACAGACGCGTCTAAAACTAGCACCATACTGTTAAAATTATGCATATTCGCAAGTACGTGGTCACACGCTATTAAATATTTGCTTACCTTAGAACTCTTGACCCTGTCCCCAAGTGCTTCCAAAATGTATTTCCTCTCTTGATCGGAAATTCTAGGGTGTTCAGCAGGTGTGTCTGCAACTAAATACCACCATAAGCCGCACCACACTAGTGTTAGTGCCGCAGGGACGTAAAATGCTGTCGTCCACCCAAATTTCTCTAGGAGAGGTCCGGTTAGTGACCAAGTCACTACCGTACCAAGTGTACCGCCCATTAGAGCGCTCACAAATTTCCCTTTTTCGGCCGGCGGCGCCCATCGCGCCACCAATACATGAAGGGCTGGATATACAAAACCCTGAAATAAAGTAATGTTTTTTACAAATATTGTTTTAACAGGCTTTTATGTCGGAAATTCCCGATTCAGAGTCGTATGTGTTTTTATTTCTTTGAATATAGACTAACGTTCGAAATGTTTCAAAAAAATCGTTGTCTTACTACTTGTGTTATCGTCCCAAATTTTACAAAATAAGTAAGCCTTCTAAAATAATTAAGCCTTCAATTATTACGATTCTTAGCATTTTTGCTGTGATAAACTTTTATTATTACGAAAAAAATCTTAAGAAAAAGAACAAACTTTCAACCAGATTCGATAGGCAGGATTTTTATTTGTATATATCTCAAGGCTTTCTTTATTTTTTATTGTTAGGATTCATTAGAAGGTAGGTCCCAACAAAATATTATTGATATTTAACTTTGAACACCAAGAAACTTATTATAATCAAAAAGAAATTTGATCATTGTATTTTTTTAATTTATTTTGTATATTTAATTGCACGGAGAGGTAAAGGTAAAAAGATTAAAGCATTATTTTCTCAAAGGTATGTAATTAAAAGTCAATTTATTCATAGGTCATCAACGATTGTTTTCTACTGCATAAAAATAAAATAAATTGATTAAATTTAATAAATAAATTAATTTTTGAAAAAAACTGTATTAACATCAAGTGTCAGTTATTACAAGTTTAAACAAATGTATTTAAACTTGAGTGGATGAACAAAAAGTATTTTATTAACGATGGAACATTTGAACAAAGTATATGTATATAGGGAGAATGTGAACTAATAGTAGGAATTGAATAAAAACATACAGACGAAATTAAAAAAAATACAGTTGAGTAAACGATTTAGACAAAATTTTGACGATTTAGTCGTCAGTTGTGTGAAATTAAATAAAAACTAGATACGGTCGGTGGCAAGCAACTTTTTTTAGCCATAACTTTTTTCAACGCGGAAAGTGTTCGAAATTTTTTGCTGCGAGTAGATTAATTAAAATTGTTATGTGAGCTTTGTCAGTGATTTTTTTTCTGTTGTATTTTTAATTATTTTGATATACAATAAATTTAATACATATAATTGTGATGAAAGTACCTGTTTCGGGAAATTACTTACAATAACGGAGTTACTTCATTCGCTTTGTGGGTTGAAATTTCAATTTCGACCTCCCATTGATATAAATTGCGAGTAAGCTTTAATAAATGACTTCAACACACTACATCCACTTCTGCGTTGACATAATTATTTATCAAAAGGCTAAGCAAAAATAGGCATAGCATAAATTTAACAGTGACGTTTTCAGAGATATCGCTAATTACAAAAGAAATACACTCGAACAAATATGTAACAGACTGATTCCCGCGCACACTATGAAAGGTGAATACAAAATATAGATATTATATAGAGGCATATAATGTAATGATATATGTAATATAAAGAGGCTGCGATCATTGCACCAAAAAATCTCAAACACTTTACCGAGTCCATAGCTACAAGACGAGACTTTACAGCACCAACTAAAACACGAAAGCAGTATTTCACTTACGACCAGAGTTGCACTTTATACAAGTGCTAAATGTGCGCTTTCGTGGGCGTCTGGGCTAAATCGCGTTGAACTAAATCGGTAAAATTTAATTTTAATCGATTAATTTTTAACTAAGCTTCATTTAATTATTTTTTCAGCGTTTTTTAGTTCATTTTTGTTTACTTTTTACACCCTTCTGAGCAATTAATACCTTTAAATTAATAAATAATAGCTAATCCAGAGTTGACTATAATCGAGATACTTTTTTTAATATATTAAAAAAAATATATTCTTTTAAATATTTTATTCGAAATTGTACGTCGTTTACGATATATTCTAAAACATATCTATAAACATAACATACATACAAATAATTAAAATTTAGCCCACCCTCACTTCAGACGTCTTTTTTTTTATTATAAGGATGGAGTAAATTTCGCCAAACGGCCTTTATCATGGATTTATTGTGATAGCAATATTATTTATAAGTATCATGCGCAAGTAATAAACGGCAGACAGATTATACTGGTAGTTGCATACATATTAAAAAAAATACTTACTCATCAGTTTTAAAAGGCTAGTTTTGATTATCACGTGGAAATTAACTTAATGTCTCTGAGAAGCCGCAAGAAACGATTACCGCATTAAAAACAAACAATATTGTCCCTGAATAACGAACAATGCTGCCTGCTTTTGCGGCGCTAAATACGTCGCAAACAATTGTGACGGCACACCATTGAGCTGTTATGGACATTTATTATTCTCATTTTTATGTCTTTTAGTTTAGCTCGCATCTATATTCCATATACTAGAATAGGAAATAATGAAAATTGTTTGCAAACATTGCGAAATATTGAAAACTTTTAAAACAGTCTTCATCTGTCAATTTAAACCGACCTATGTAACACGGAATTGTTAGTTGTAAAGACATGTGAGTAGGTCTGTGCCGTAAAAAATCAAATTAAACATATATCTAAAATCTATTACAGCCCCAACCCAATTTCGAAATGTTTTATTTTTTTACTTGTTGACAACCAACTGCGAGGGAAAAATCATCTTACAGTTTATTTATACATGTGTAAATTTTAGTTATGAAAATTTTTAAAATATTTGTGAACAAAACGACATGCAGTTAATAGATTACGATCTTTATACTTGTTAACGATCGTTCTTTCACGGGTCTTGTTTTTCATGTATGATGCAGTCATGTATTAAGCAAGATCAGAAATAGAATAGCAAGTGTTCTCAAACATTTAAATAAGAATAGGGTCGGTCCTTGAGAATCGTATCAGTTGTGTATATGTCGCTAGTAACAACCAATTACTTAGAGATTACTTATTGAGTCGCAAATGTAGTTTTATTCCGTTTTAATGACTTACCCCAGCAAAGCCGAGGAAAAAACGAGTCACTATGAGCGCCACATAATCCAATCTGGCTGCAACAGGTCCGAGGGCTGTTAATATAGCGCTGGCGACGGATGAGATGAGCACAACGTATCTGGGGCCCCAGCGCTCGGCCGCCATGCCACCCACCAGTGACGTCACGGGATAGCACCAGAAGTAAGCGCCAAGGATCATGGCCTGCTGGTCTGCCGACCAATCGAACAGAGCCCCTTCCGAGACCTAAAAATGGTTAAACCCATTTCAGATTGGATCACTTTTAATTATTTCTTGTAATAAATGCTAACAACCTTTTTTTGTTAGATTTTTTTAGTACAGCCACGTCGGCCATGCATTCGCAACATCGAAGGATCGATGTTGCGAACGCGTGGCCGAACTCTAATATGGAAATATTTAAGAGGGTTGTGTGCCACCGGCTACCTCACTTACCGGACAAAACGCGGAAGTACAGACACCTAACGCCAATTTTCTGTGAGGTCGTGATATTTACCCAGTTCGAGCCGGCCCATTCAGCAGCAATGGGAGCTGCTAAGTACCCTTAATTTTTATAATGGTAAAGCAACTTTACCATTATAAAAATTAAGGGTACTAAACTAACTGATCGAGCTCCTGGTAATAATGCCTATGACAGGAAAGAGTTCATGCACAGGTCTGTACTACTCACGTCGCCTAGAGACAGATTTTTTATACCTATTCCCAGTAATTGCTAAGACAATTTTTTTTATCTATCTGATAATATTATCCTTCACATAGAAACACAGAAATAGTAGCATATTATTACTTGGCAAAATAGATGTCAATGTAATGATGATCCATTCCCCAATAGATTTAGCAAAGAGTGATAAACTATAAAAAATGTTAGCTTTCTTTCACTCAAATATTATACATACTTACACATACATCTATCATGACGATCTGTTGATGCGTCGACACAAGACAGTAGGTCAAACCAACAAACACACTTCTCATTTATAATATTTGTAATGAGTAAACCTGGCGATACATGTCGTAAATATTTGCTCATAAAGTTGTCACTAGGATTTCTTCTTATGAAAGAAATGTTGAGAACAAGCTGAATTATTAAAGCAACTCATGGTTGATTACCACGCACCGCTATAGTCGCAAAACCCAACAAAATGAAAAACCTTTTCCAGCCTTATAGGTACTAGCCCCCATGCTCCTTTTTTATGTCAATCATCATCAAATATGAAATTACAACCACAAAGTACATCCAAACACTGAACAACTATTTGTGGATACATTATTTTTCATCCCGCCAAGGATTCGACCCAAGCGAGACTTAAAATTGCGTGATCCATGACGTGTAATATAAATTGATTAGGTGATCACCTAAACCACTACGCTCTCCCACATCACATATCTAAGAAAAAAATAAGTTGCATTTTTTAAAAATTATCATGATATGTATTCCGCAAATCTAAATACTGTGAATTTTATCTAGGTTCGTTTAGGTTACTTGAGTAAATATGTTTAAAATGATCGTTAAATATCATATAGATAGTACATATGATATTAATAAAATAAGACATTGATAGAAGAATCCTCTAATATAATAAATGTCAAGTGTGGCCACGTGCCGCTCCGCGTGTAAAAAACGTGTAAAAATTGGTTTTTTCGCACCGAATTCGCTGTGAGTAGCATCAAAAGTTGCGGGCTGACGTATCACGTAATAAACAATGCAATTCAAGCAATGAAACGATAAATTTTCTTGTAATTTATAACAACGCATTGTAATTGAATAGCGCATACCGTGAACAATTGAAAGTTCGATAATGTAAAGTGGGTACATAATATTGCAATATACGTATTCAGTGTATGATTATTGGCTACGTAATCTCTCCGTGGCGAGTATTATTATGACTTAAAATTCATTTACAGCAATTAAACATTAACAGTTTAAATAAATATTTTCATTTTTATTTTTATAAGGAAACAGAATAAACACAGGTATATCAATAACTACTGCACATTGACATTGTTGGCGGTAACGAGCAAGCGGCTTATCTGATGATAAACGAATACCACGGCCCGTGGATATTCGCAACTTCAAAGAAACTGTGAATGAGTTGCCGACCTTTAAGGTGGGAATAGGGAGGAGAAGAGAGAGAGTGAGCCACCCGGAACTCACCGGATGAAACGTGAAGGAACACACACTTCCAATTTATGCCTATTTTCTGCTACTTGCATCATATCGTTGCCACCAAACATAGTGTGCAGCCTTACTGTGGTTCCGCTTAAAAGGTCATATTTCTACAAAATTAGCTAGTTAGCTATTATCCTGTTATATCTCCAATTAACGTCGTGCAAAGATAATCATAATCAGATTATACTGGCTCTCAATACCAGTCTTGTTACATAATTCAAATCAATAAAAACTGTTGATTATTTAAATATTTGACATGTTAGTGGTGGTACACGTAATTAAGACTTAGCGAACGTTTAATCACAAAATTGAATTGCTCCTTTTAAATAAAAGCCTGTGATAACCTAATAGACGTGACACTTGACTTTGACTTCAATGGAATGATATTTGCGTTCTCGGTCCTAGATTGGCAAAAGAACGCCACTGCGACGACTGTGAACTTATCAGCTGTTGGGGGCGGTAAGTACGCGGATCTACCTAATTTACGTGGTGCGATCTTACCGTTAACTTTTACCAGTACTTTACTCATGAAAAAGAAATACATTATATTAGCGACCAGTTTAATGAAAAGACATTTCATATGGAACATAGTTCGACAAAATTAGGACTACCATTAGTCAACTCTGCATGTCCAGTCAAGTCAAGATGAGATATGAGTATTTCTTCTTTCGCAGCAAGAATGTATTTAACATGTTTTTATTATAAACGATAAAAACCCTTCCCAAGTCAAACAAATTATACATACATATTACCTTTTGGCACAAACATTAACAGGTCCCAACAGTATATATGCGAAACCAAAGCAATAAATCCTCAAAAACACCGTATTAAAAAAAATATATTGTCTTCTGAGTTTAGGATCTGAAACTTACTCTATAATAATATAAATTTTAAAAATTAAAATAGACATTATATTTTAATATATCAGAAGTTAATCGAAACAGAGGTGCAAAAGTCGCTAGATAAAAACCAAGTAACAGAACGGGAAAAAATTCCACTTGTCATAAAAACTAGCCCCCGTCTGTAACTTTCCGTCCCAAAAACTAGCAATGGAAAAATTCATGCCAATGATAGGTTGTTTGATTGCTGGGAGAAAGGAGCACAGACTGACTAATACACTTTCTCTTTTAAAAATATTAGTAATGACATCATGTATAGTTCAAAGGCATTTTAAATTTGTAGTCTTAAACAACACGAAATTATTTTTAAATACCATCAATGCATCATAAGGAACGATTACCTTGATAAAAAAATTAAAAAACAGACCGCTAAAGGTCAATTAAATGGGAGTCCTCTTAAGAGAGCTATTTGTAAATTCTTGGTAGGACTGGATTGTCGTGTATGCTGATGGCTCTAAAAATTTGGCCAAGGTTATATGCTATTGGCACTTTGGTTTAATTTGGTTAATGAATAGTATTATAATAAATTTTCGCAGTCCTTTAGGCTGTCGTAACAATATATTAATATGATAGGATCTTGTCTACGAAATCTAATAATTATTCAAAAATAATTTCGATTTCCTCTTTCTTAAAAGTTCGTATCATAAAAAACCTTCTTATATGTTTTAAGCTTCTAGCTACAGTTATTAAAGTTCAATCAGTCAATCAGGAAGTTTCTCTTTTATCGATTCATAATTGCGTCTTTGAGTAAAACAGAGTTATACCAACTAACACACCACAATTTTTAACTTTAGGAAGGGTTGTAAGACGGATTGACAAATTACTAATGTAATATAGATATCTGTCTCATCTTTTTCGCGTCTAATATTTGTTATTATAAATGCAATAAATCAAACATCCACAAAGTCGCCAAACAAACGACCTTAAATAAATATCGATCTCGATACGAATTTTCAAACCGGTTATTTCACTTTGTGCCTAGAGGTGATATCTCCGCAATAGAATGCGATCACAGCTATCATCTTGTTATATCCGTGGACCGACTAATTAATCCAAGATTAATTAAGGCGTTCCGGACAGTGCTAAGGGCATAAAAGCATTTTGAGTTTGCAAAATAAAAGACTATATAACTCTTAATCAATCATATTTATATAGCTTGACGATCAAAACTCATGGCAACAGAAATGCTATTTTAACCAGCTGGTTTTTATAAGAACTCAAAAAGAACTAAGTGTCTAATAATGAACAATACCTGTCTAGGAGCCTCCCTTATGTCGGCAATGTCAGCGTTATGGATGCTTTTGTTAACCAAAACATCGTTGGAAGGATCGCACTGGGATTTAGATCTGTGTACAAATAAAAAAAATCGATTACATTATGTTCGTAAACGTCGGTTAGTTTACTACCACATAAGTATGTCGCTCACATTAATTACCGTACGATCGAACTCGTTACAACCGTTGGAAGTTTAACTCGAGTAAAGTCAAATTGTCATAAGACAACAAGTTTCAATTTCGCCACATCTTTAGCCATAAAATCATTCTTTTCCAAAAAAGAAACTCGTAGGTAGATTTGTCGCTAAATTTAATGTAAACAAATTTAAATATTAAACTGGGTTTATCGTTTTAAGCTCATATTTGTACGTCGACAAGTAATTTGTTTTCCTCATTTGCGCAGCACACACCGAATGGCCGAAATAAGAAGGATGGCATCATTATTTAGCGTTTTTTTTATCGACGTCTAAACGGTCGATGGTTTTACCTATTGAACATTATATAAAAAGTAACTTACGTAAAATGTGAAATCAAGAGCTATAAACTTACGAGGCGTTTCTAAGCGGCGGTGGTACCATAGCGATGAGGTTCAAACTCATGTTCACTCGCAGCATGTAAACGACCCAGCAACTTGTAAATATCATCAGCCATAGATTCAATCTCGTCGGAATCACGTCTGAAATGATGAATACATGACAAAAAATCATTTTACACACCGTATGAATTCTTATTCATCAAAAGAATAAAACATTATTGTTTATCGTTTAAATATCCTGTCGTATATTTCTTACACTGTACATTCCTCATATCCAAAATTGTAATTTTGAAAAAATAATTCAATTCTTGGAACTCGACTTGAATTTCAAGTTAAATTTAGAATTATAATCATTTTTAAAACTGTAATAAAAAAAAATCTACAAAAGATTATCGAGAAAATAAACGAATATATATAGTGTGGATATTAAGATTAGAATATTTATTTCACTACGTATTTCTCCACAATTTCTCTGTTAACTAAAGCAGTAGGTAATAGGGACATTACGTTTCGCAAAATTCTTGTAGGAATAACGGGTAACAAGATATCAAGAGAGAGTGTCTTATGCATCGGCATGTACCTAAAGTCTGTACCGTTAGTTTAGGCTGCTAAATATCGGCGTATTCATTTTATTACAATTTAATTTTTTCTCATTAATTGAATCAACGGTGGTATCATGAATACTTTTATGTTGTTAATACCAGTAATCTTTTCTTGTACGTAATCTTTTATATAATTTCGACAAAAAGTTAACTGACAAATCAATTCATAAATAAATTTATGATAATAATATCACGGGACATCTTACACATTGCCATCTGATCCCAAATTAGGCAGAGCCTGTACAATGGTAATCAGACAACTTATATGCGTATATATATATATATATATATATATATA
>DWHO01005204.1:0-10474 GCA_018247575.1 Eurytides lysithous rurik | reverse complement strand
ACAATTGCTTAATGTATTCTCCTTAATTGTTTTGTTTTTTAGTAATATAACTTTTTCTATTTGTTCTTTTTTGTACGCGTCTCTTTTTGTTCATTAAAGAAATATTCTTTTTAGGTTAATTTGTTAAGTTTCTTACTTTTCTCTTATAATATTTATATACATATGTGTAAATTATGCTATATTACTGTAATATACTTTTTAACGAGGCTACTATAATTAAAAGGGATAATCTGTATCAAATCGCAGGCATCCTTTAACTGTAAAGCTTGTGACAAAAAAATTGTCTATTTATATAACGTTTTAACGTCTATCAATGTCTTTCTTGAAATTTCTGTGTGACCAAATCTAGAAAAAAAAATACACACGATTCAATAATTCAAATGTTATATCCGACAGCCATCGTGTGTGTGTCCATCTGTTGTGTAAGTGTAAATCATTACACTATGATTATCCAGTCATAGTGTAATTTACACCTATTTAGTCGTCGAATTTATATACACGTAAATCATTACATTATGACTGGATAACCATAGTATAACGATTTACGCTTTTACGCATTAAAAAATCGACAAACTTTTATTTACTACGATAACTTTGTAAGCAGAAACGAAATAAAAAAAAAATCAAAATATGTACGACTGAGTTTGAAGTAGACGGTACGTGAGCGGTTTTAAGTGAGAAACTTTGTTTCCTTCGTTAAAAATTTTCGTGTTTTGCTTCGAACAAGTTTTTTTTTCGATATGTCAGGAATATAGGTAATAATCACTTTTAAAAACATTTTTTTTTATTATGGTTTAGGAGGCAAATGGGCATAGACATTCGCAACATCAGAAGACTTGAAAATGCGTTGCCGGCCTTTAAGGTTGACATAAGGTCTTGAAGGACCCTATGTCGTATCGGTCCGGAAATACCGCTGGCGACAACCCATTCCACAAGCTCCTGGTGCGTGACAGGAAATTTCGCGAAGAGCGCATGGTGGTGGGATACCAGCCATCTAGGGGTATCGAGGGTATCTAGTAGTACGCCGCGTACTACGGTGGTTTTGTTCAGATAGTGAGTAACGTTCTCTACGCTTTATACAAACATATGAACTATATTTGTTCGCGTATTTATATAAAACTAACCAAGTGGAGAAAACTTGTGGTTATTTCCCAGGTCTGGGTGTTTTCAGAGAAATAAATAAGGAATAAACACATTCGTAATCAGGAATTCCATGACATAGCAAAGTAGTCAGTATTATTTTACTATATAGAAATTTGAATTGTGTCGCTTCATAAAGATTTCGAAAGACTTAAGCTTATAATAACTTGTATTTTTGCGATCACATATTTTTATAAAAATTGTACAAAACAAAAAAAAATATGTCAAAGTTATATAAAGTTAAAAAATAATTTAAATTAAATTATTTTTTTTAATTTTGCATATATCCTAATCCTAGTCAAATAGTTTGTAGTGCAAGTAATTGGAAATATATTCCACTAAAATTTTTCACAGGTATTCTCCTGCGCCTGCAAAAATGAAATAGCAATAAATAGACTTCTTACCTTGTTCTTTGGCGGCGCCGCACAGGCGTTGTCGTTTTAACGATTTGGCTTTCGTCCGAAAGATAAGTTATAACATCTTTCTTGCTTTTGTTATTTTTCACTTAAAGAAAATTTACTTACGTGTAAAAAGAAGTGTAAAGCGACGGATTTTAGTAGACTAATTATTTATGTAAGCAATTAATTGTTCCGTCGAAATCCTCGTTTGTACTTTTGGTGCTTTAAAATATTGAACCATCTGAACCCATTGATTTCATGAATCGATGGAATCTTGCATCAAATTAACCGCTCTTTCATATGTATCTACCCAATCTCAGTTTACATACTGCAGTTTTGGCCTGTTGGACGATTATTTGGCCATTAATTAAGATAACATCGTCTGAAAAAGAACCCTTTCATCAATTTTGAGTGGATTGAACATGAACTTGATTGAAACAAAGTTATTGATGTCTTCTTTCTAAAGTGTGAACTAACGATTATATTTATTTATCTCATAAGTTAAAAATTTTAACAAAACTTGTCACTTCTATACATAGAGTAATGATACGAGACGGAATATCCGGTATTATAGCGAGAACTATGAGGTAAACATCGCATACTATAAAAATTTACATAGCCAAGGAAAAATTATTTTTACTTTGGTCAGACTAATTGTAAACTGGCATACAAAGATTTTCATTCAATGAGATGTAGCGTTGGTCATGTCGATGGACATTCTTTATTTAAGATCAAATTATTTTCACTTTAACCTCATAATTTACATCAGGTGTGGCCGAACTTTTATCCCTTAGGGACGGGCTACATTTCTATAAAATGTAATCTGTGGGCTAATTCTAAACGTGGAAAAATATTTTTTTTACAAGAATTTCAATAAAAAAATATTTTGGTTATAAAGAAAATATTTGTTTTCAGTACATTCTTGTAACATGATTGAATTTCAATACATTTGTATATTTACAACTTGAGCATGTACAACGATGATTCATAATACACGCCTGTACACAGAGCAATAAAACCACTCTTCTTACCCATCATTGCCCTATCAATGTCCCGACATATTACCAAAAATCATTTGAATAAAAACACAAAAGTATGCAGTGTGGATATAGTTAAATTTGTCCAAGAGTAGAGATAATACAATGCATTTATTAATCTATTATTGAAATATGTTCAGGATTATGAGTATTTTTTTCCGTATCTCACAAGGACAACATGTTTTAGATGGATTTATTTTAAAATTTTAAATAAAACATCACCAGCTTTGATAAAAGCCTTCTTCTATATTTCCCTATCCTACAACTCGGGGTAACGTGTAGATGGCCGAGGATGATTTTGTACGATTGATATTTATACCCACAACTACAATTAACTTAAGTTAAAATTCATTTGCAATGTTCATAGTTTCAAACAGTATAGCAGTATATGTATATAGTACAGTATAGCAGCAGTATAAGGTAGCTTTTCAATAATTAATTTCAGTGAAAGCAAACTGTTTACCTTTAGCTTCGCGGGCTACTCTCAAAACCTTTCCACACTTGATCTATATCATCGTCACAGAGAGACGTGACAGATTTGTCTGTCAATCATCATAAATGATGGCAAATCTTGTTTTTACGAGCCTGTTGTTTCAAAGGCGTCTTAGTTAGCATAAATAGTCAGGCGCCTTTATCACTGACGTGCATTTTAGCCAAGAAATTATGTAACAACTGACGAAAATCAAACTTCTTATAGGACTACCTTACCTTTCTTTGAATTTTTCAATTGAAAGCTAAGTAATGATACCTTTTATGACTCTCGCCAGCCTAACGTTTGGTGCATTGTGCCTGGAGGACAAATCTTGAAAGTCTCCTTTATATCTTCGCCCAAAAATATTATTTAAAGATAACTCAATTAATTCCCTTCTATTTCAAATCTAGGAATTCGTAAAAAACATTATTCATATTCTCTCAGTATCGACAATTTTCCAGGGTTTGTAGTCAATCGGCTGACTATTGCCACAATTTGAGAGATAAAATGCGACCTGTTCTTGAAGCATTAGTATCAAAAATGAGAATCTGCCTTTTATTTTCGAAATTACAGTCAAAAGTAGATCATACTGCCTATGTCTGTTTGTTCTCTGAAGAGTATGTCAATTGTAGCAAAGGAATCTTGGCGCCTTCTTTCCATTTGTGTTTAGATACACACACAAGACGGCAAAAGTTTGACATCATAGTATAGATACAGTATCAGGGATCCTGTTTGAAAATCACCTTTTTTGGTTACTGCGTTCTTTCCGCTATTCCGTACGAAGGCCTTGAATAGATTTGTATTTTGCATGCGTTGGCTGCAAATCTCAACAAATCACCAAAATATCAACACAACTCAACAAAACCTCAACGCAACTCAACAAAATCTCAAAACAATTCATAAAATCTGAACAAAATATATAAAAGGTTTTTTAAAACAGATACAGATTTAATCGGCATTCGTGCAGTTACGAATAGTAAAATTCGGCATTTTCACTCATAGATAGCTTCTCTTCAAGGAAGTTTTAGAAAATAGTATTTTTTCTACTTTATTCCACCTTAGAGCTTAATCTTGAACCGGCTATTAAAGTTTAGTGCAGTCCTATTAAAATATTTCCTTTTAAAACATAACTTTTCTTAAATAATAAAAAAATGAATAATATTAAATATATATAACATTACAATGAATAGCACAGTGGTTCAAAGCATATAAAAACTTTATTACATTTTAATATCATTATGGCAAAAAAGCGTTGGAAAAAAATATAATTTTTTAGGACAATCTAAGTGCACATTTAGTCTTCTGCAAAATGTGCCAACTGTACAGTTATACTATTATATTATTATGTATATGAGAAGCTAGCCTTAACCAAGCCTAAGGCTTAAGACCCTCACCACCCACGTGGTCACTCATCATCACCCTCATCAACAAACTTTTAAATATGGATGTAGTTACAAAAGTTCGTTGGGTATGTACTGTACGATTATATTCATGGTATTACATATTATAAATGTAATGATGCATTTTAATATGCGGACTTAAGTAAAAAAAAAATACGCCGTAATAAAATATTAGTAATATTCTGCACATAATATTTCTTTTTCACATTTTTATTTTTTTAAATTTATCTTTAAAATGAAACAAATATAGGACAGGAATGTAAACTTTCGAAAATATCGAAAGTATTATCATTATGAAACTCCAAACTTCAAGCGTCAGCTTAGATGGCGCTCGTAGGTGGTAATTGACACAATATATAGGTACATGCTAAAAATCCATTGTCACGCATGACTTTTGACGCATCCGGCTTTGAAACCGCATACGACGCTTGGGTATTATCGGAGGCCGTCGAAGCTTGCGAAAGATTTCGTTCCACTCATTACATTGTTCTTACGAAATTGACTCAAGGAAGCGGACTTATAATGCGTCAGTTCATTTTGTAATCGAGTCGTAGCGGGCCGGATGTGGAAAGTTAGTTGGGTTTCGTCAAAACTACAAAATATTTTTGTTTGCCAAACAACAGAATTTACTATAACTATATGGAATTGCCTGTAATTTTTGATGAGAAAAATTACAAAAATTGTGCTTATTGCTAAATTGAGGTGATGCGGATAATGTTTTCATTTGCGATTTTTTTGTTGAAACGTAACAATTCCGAACCATTTCTTAAACAGTTGATTACGGGTGATGAAAAATGGGTAACTTACGATAAGAATGTGCGAAAAAGATCATGGTCGAAGCATGAACAAGCCTCACAGGCCGTGGCAAAGCCCGGCCTGACTCGGAACAGAATGATGCTATGTGTATGGTGAGATTGGAAAGGAATCGTCCACTATGAGCTTTTGCCACCTGGTAAAACTATCGATTCTGACCTCTACTGTCAGTAACTGATGAAGTTAAAAAAAGCTATTGAGAAAAACCGGCCGGAGCTGGTGAATAGGAAGGGCGTGGTGTTTCACCATGACAACGCCAGACTGCACTCATCTATAGCCACGCAGCAAACATTGAGAGAGCTTGGCGGGGATGTGGTGATGAATCCTCCGTATAGCCCTGACCTTGCTCCATCAGATTTCCACCTGTTTCGGTCATTGCAGAAATCTTTAGGAAGCATAAAACTAACCTCAAAAGAACACTGTGAACGCTACCTGTCAGATTTTTTTAAATCAAAAATCTCAAAACTTCTACAGGAATGGGATCATGGCCCTACCCACAAGATGGCAACAAGTCATCGATCAAAACTGTACATATATATTATAATAAATAAATAAAAAATTATACCTAAAAAAAATATTTTCCTTTGTATGAACAATACGAAAATACTTTTGCCCCGACTTTATATAAAATGACAGATTGGAAAATAGTATATGCGAATCGATCAAATATTTTTCTCGCACGGGAGACGAACCCCTAACGGGCGCGTAGTTTGTTTTGATGTCCATTATACGTCGGCAGATCGCCAGTAGTATTTGGTAATATGTTCTGCAGAACTTCCGAAAATTAATAATAATAGTAAGTAATAATATATAATAGTAGTAGTAATAATAATAGTAATTAAAAAAAATAATAAAAATGAACATTGGAGATTGAAAACTGTAATTATAAATAATAATGATTAATAACGGGGATACGTCGGCAGATCGTCAGTAGTATTTGATAATATGTTCTGCAGAACTTCCGAAAATTAATAATAATAGTAGTAGTAATAATAATAGTAATTAAAAAAATTAATAAAAATGAATATTGGAGTTTGAAAACTGTAATTATAAATAATAATGATTAATAACGGGGACCGGTTGGATTTTCGGTGTTATTGTCTCATAATAGTAGACAGAGCGCAGATTGGCACGCGTAACGTAAGTTTCAATTTTGTTTTTTATTTTTTGTCAATTTCGGGATGAAAGATTGCAATCTAAATAAAAAATATTTTTCTTATGCTAAAAATCTTTCCGGCAAGTTGCTCTTCATACTTCATTACGCGGCAATATATAATTTTCATATGCATAGATTGTAATGATATTGTTGGTAACTGAAAATGTTTTTTCTTTATTTCAAATGTTACTATAAATCCAAACGATTTTTGCGGCCAAAATTGCCAAGCGCACTTTTGTCAAACTGATCCTTTACCGATGTTAATATAATAAAAGTAAGTGTCTGTGTCAGTTATTCAACGCGCAGCATCGAAGCAAATGGTCGGCGTAATTTTTGGTGTGAACCTATTGCGATTATAAGTCACAAGATTTTAAATGGCATTCCTGAAACTGCGACTCGAACAAAAAGTTGTACTTCATTCTAGCAAACGTCGTCTACGTTTCGAACAGTTTTATTTATAGCGTACTTAAAATTAACAGATATCCACGTATATATACATATAGGTATACGTGAATATCTGTTAATTTACAGTATAAATCAAAAAATAGATAAAACGGCGAATAGTTCCAAAACGCCAAAATGCGTAAACGATGATGATTTTTGACGCAATTTGTTTTATTATCATAACTTCTCTTAATATCCTTCTCTTCTTTAAACTTCTTAACTGTGGCCCAAAAAATCGTTCAATACAGCGATGCGACTTACTACACGTTTAATACTATTTTTTTTGACAAAACACATATATGTGTTGTCCGCAAGGGCGACCCGACAGGAAAAAACACCGGTGTGTTTACTGCACAGCGAGACGCGATTTATTTCGAACACACATTTGTGTCAAGCCGCACGCGCGGTTCGTAATTTTTTCACACAACAGTTATGTTTCAGCAGTGAATGTGTTAAGGATCATAACTCCTTGAGGCCTTAACGGTGTTGCCAAGTTAAACGCTGTTTGTTTACGAAGAGAGAACCATTGAAAGATTATCGAAAACCTTGCCAAGCGCTTGCTTCGGTTTTTTTGTTAAAAATGTTGATAGAAAATCAATGTACAATATAAGATAATTTAATAGCATAATGATTTAGATATATCCACGATATTATGGCTAGTTTTGTTGTATGTATTTACTTGGTAATAGTCGCCAGTTATTTGTCGGCTCCCGTATTCAAATGAGCCTCATAGAGATATCCAGCACGCTAGGTGTTTTCGTTCGTGTCGTAATAACTTTTCCATTGCCCTATTGAATCATAACAAGATGAAAAAATCCGTAGCGGCAATCAAGTCAATCGGCGGGGACTTTTATCGCACGCATCGCTGCGATCGATTCGTCATTTACAATTTGTGTAATGTCAATCTGTACCAATCAGAGCCGAGGTACAGTCGCTAACACATGTTGACTAATTTTAGTTGTTGTTTTTAAAGACTCTAACGGATTTTGCCGTGTTAAATTTTCTCTGTAAAGAGTTTCATTTTTTTATGTCAAGTTTTCACGTAAATAGGAGAGATCATTAGAGAAAACTGTTTTTTTCGGCTGTCGTGTCATAAATGTAATAAATAAAGCTGTTTTATCACACACTAATAACCTTAATTCAGTTTTAGTGATCATTTCTTTTAAAAGCGTCCGGAACTCACGATGGTATAGATTAAGTTGACTTTCACACCCTATTGTAGTTTTATACATATACTTTTCGTCCTTTTATTCGTATTTCTATTCGTATATGTGTGAAGTTTATGTTATTGTAACATTTTTAGTGAAAATTCGATTGATCAGTAGATTTTCTGCCGCATATGTCTTAGATCTAAAAGTCACTAACTCAGGTACTTAAAACTGGTAAATGATTTCAATAAGTTGTATTTCTTAGGAAATAACTTATCGTATTAAAGCCTAACCAATAAACGGTAGTCTTATTTTTTTTTCAAATTTACTTATGCAGCTATTTTCATTAAAATTTTTTAATGAGTTTTATAACTAAGGCGTCCATATGCTTCTCTCATTCATTCTTCCAGCATTAGTTTTATACTAGGACAGGTAAACCGATTTCGTTGAAATTTTCTTCTTTTTAATGTCCCTTGTTCTTGTTTCTTTCTGTAATCTATTTTTTGGAAAATTATCATCTGTTTACAATCTTCGCCGCATAGATGAAAATACCGGCTCGTTGCTGTACGAATGAAGGATCGTGCGACAAACGGACTTTTAATATCAGGAAGGATATATAGGAGTTGGGGAGAGAGAAACCTCCATTATACCTAATTATGTTTTTACACGGTTTTGATATAACACGGTTTGAAAATAAAATATTTTTAATTTTTTAATGTCCATAGTAAATCACGCTTGTCTTCATCGAAAACGGCCGTTGTTACCCTTTTGACACGTACCATCTGTCTACGCGTGGAACTTGTGTGGCCCACTTGCGGTGCTAAAATATAGAGGCGATACATAATTGAGACAATTTAAATTACGAAACAGTCAAATTCATTGATTGCGGGTGATATAGGAGTGCATTCGTTCTCAAGTACGAAGGAAGGACTTATTCATCGTCCAACTAATATCTTCCATGTAGATTATGTCCCGTATTGACTTTTTGGCTTTTTAGCTTGTCACCGTAGTATGACAGGCTTTATTGTCTTCTCAGACGGTTAATTCCATTTGAACGATAGGGCAGTCGGGCTCATTGTCTCTGACAGTGTTTATTTTAAAGATCTCATAAGGTTGTGAAAAAATTTCAATAACGTTAGTGAAACATTCAAATACTTTACAATGATTATGGGACCATAGATTATTAACTTCTTTTTTCGAAAAAAAAAACTTCGCGCCATATCATTTGGAAATGGGACATTTAAATTTTAACATTCAGTTTTATTTATTCCGCACACTGGCGATATGAGATTCCTACATGCGCAAGAAACATGATTTCCCTCGTGTTCATATCGGCTAAATATTGAAATAGAGAAAAAAGTCGGAGTCGCCATTCAATTTAGTCGGCGGGGAATAAAAAAAAGGCAAGAGTGTATAAATTGCGACGTGTACCCGCGGAGTAATTACCGGACAGCAATAAATCGGCGGTCATTGGGGTACGCGCGGGGTGGCTGCATGTGGCTCGGTGCCTTTGCCCTATCACGTACGCGGCAAAAACGCGACGGCCCAGCGACGGGTGCAACGTCGTAAATCGTCCACAGCCCGCAACGGACAGCCCTCCGCCCGATCTAAAGTCGCGCTGTTATTTTTAATCTGTCGATGCGAACGACTCCGCGTCGTTCTATGCGACGCAATTTGGCGCGCACGCCGGGAATCGCCACAGCTGATCCCGATGTAGATGATGCGACGTGCGGTTGACAATGCTCTTGTTTACGGCAATACATAATTATCGTAATGGTGGTTGCATGAAGAATATTCCCCTGACAATCGCATTACTACAGACTTAGAAGCGGTCAAAGAATCAAAGCCTTCCAACCATTTGTCTTTAGATATATCGTCGCTTGCGAAACTTGTCGCACAAGTGCAGGTTTGCGTTGGGGTTACGTATGTTAGAATAATGTATGAATTATATAAAATATGCCATAAGCAATATATTGTAATCCGATTACATATATTAGACAAAAGTCATAATTATTTAGAACTGAATATGCGCGATGGATTGTAATCTGTATCTCCTATGTAGATTTATAATCTAAAAGTGTATTGATATAATTTTTGGTCTTCACGTTCACGACCATCGCTTATAGATCGGTATGATGTCTTGCATAGGTTTAATACGTGGGACCCAGAGGGACTTAGGTTCACATTTATCCCGGTATACATAAATTACGTAAAATGGAAGACTGAATTATAATAATATCATGGGACATCACACAAATTGCCATCTGATCCCAAACTATCCAGAGCCTGTACTATAGTAATCAGACAATTTTTATACATACTTATATATTTTTAAATATATATTTATATAGATTTTTTACACCCAGACAGAACAAATATCTACGCTCATCGCAAAAATATTTTGTCCTGGGTGGGAATCGAACCCACGATCTTTGGCATAGTCAGGAGCACTAACCACTACACCAA
>DWHO01005203.1:0-10474 GCA_018247575.1 Eurytides lysithous rurik | reverse complement strand
TACAAGTGTCATGAGTGGAAATCGCTGTCTTAAGTGAATGATAGGACACTTGCGGAGTCACCAGTACCAATACATTGCACGTTTTTTTTACCGCTGAACAACGAAAACAAATATTAAGGGACATCTTACACGCGGCCGTCTGAACCCAACTAGACAGATCCTATACTATGGCAATCAAACCACTACTTCTATATTTTAAACGCATACTTATATAGACAGTTAACGCCCAGAGACCGAACAAGTATTTGTGCACATTGCACAAATATTTTATCCAGGGTGCGAATCGAACCCACGACCATCGGCTTTGCAGTCAGGAGCACTAACCGCTGCACTAAGAGGCCAGTCAAATTGTGATAATGTAACTACTCAAATGGTTGAGCACACCGCACAGATATTTTATCCAGGGTGGGAATCGAACCCACCACCATTGGCTTTGCGGTCAGGAGCACTAACCGCTGCATCAAGGCCCAGTGAAAATGAGACAATGTGTAAACACTACTGTGTTTGAGAGCAATATTGCAAGCGAAGTTATTGTGCACAGAGGTACCATTTTATATCTACGACAAGAGCACGTAGACATCTACGTAGGGACAAACCGGTCCTGTTAACCATTAAGCGCTGGTCTCGCCACTCTCTTTTAAAGACTATCTATCTCCTTTAACTCTTCCACACAAAAAAATAAACTAAGTGACAAGACAGATGAAGTTATGTTCTTGATGGTAAGGGGTCTTTTTCCATAACATAGCAGTGTTTGGTTCTATGCTACGCTCATCCACCCAGAGACATGGTCTCTATGCCCTGTTATTTCACTTTGATTTTTGAACCGAAACTCAAACATTTATATATTACATAAATAGATATGATATAATAGAGCTGCGAGAAAAGTATAATATTTTCCCAAACAGATTTATAAAAATGAATGTTTGTCTGTATGTCATCGATAAACTCAAAAACGAATGGACCGATTATTATGAAAATTGGTATATATATATATATTTTTCCACGGAGAAGGTTTGCATAATATGCTCATAGATGTCACTCGCCACGAAGTGGCGCTGCAGAATAGCAACTTCAGCCCCGTTCAACTGATTGTCATGTGGCGTAGCAACGCGCGCCGGGTACAGCTAGTATATGTATAAAATGAAAGCTATGCAACAAAAACGCGTCAGTTTGTACTTCTTTTACGCACCTGACTTTTAACATCGTTATAGACTTTGGTGGGAAAAGTTTCATAGGCTACTTTTTTGTCGGAAAAATGACAAAATGAGAAAAGTTATCAATAATAACATTCTCGAAACCTAATTTCTAAGGACCGACGCTAAGGGCAGGAAAAATAAAAGAGAAACAATGCAAAAGTCTGCCGACAGTTTACGTTTTTATGTACCTTGTCGTTTTATTTATTACATATAGCAGAAAATAATACGCAGATATATTTTATATATTTTTGATAAGTTGTTAAAAATATTTATTTAAAAAAGTATACAGACGTAATAATATTTAGGTGTACAGTGGCGGTACTCCCATACAAAGGAGTAAAATTTATAAATAATTTGTTTTTAAATTTGAGTGTTGCGGGAATTATGTGCTAATTAAGATTTATAAATTTTGCTCCTTAGTAAGGCAAGCCGGGCTATTGGGTTTGTATTTTGGCAGTACCGCCACTGAAGGCGTATACGTTACGTAACAATGGCTAACGGAATATATTCTAATCAGTTCAGGCGATGCGGCGTCAGAAAATAGCCGGCAGTTTTACGTGTATATTATTAGCGCGACTGTACACTCGGTATGCATTGCAGAATTGTACAAAATATTCCCCCACTAAAGAGAGATAAACGTAAACAGCCTTCTGGCGTACAGGAAACTTAAGTACATTCGAGAAGACAAACGACTAGCGAACACAGGGCCCGACGTCTACCGTCCCCTTTGTGTGACTCTGAGCCTTTTCACACAAGTGCTTGAGCGTGCCTTAACAAAAATAGGCGCTATTGTTCACGTGATTGTGGCTATTATCGCTCGATTGTGCGACGCGTGCCAATTGCAAAGACTACGGCGTTTTTGTACAACTATGCTACAGCAAGATTTTATGTTACGTTTTGGTAAAATGTTGATTAACACCAGAACAATATTTTAATACTTATAATCGTGGCGATATGACGCATCCCCCGCAAGCTCCTTTTCAGCCTTCGTTTTCGCTGGTACGTATTATCTTAAGTTCGAAATTATACAGATTTCATATATAGTTGTGAAAGCTTATGGGTAATGTAGATCGTTTGCTACGAGGAAAATTGTTCGTAGCCATCGTTTAAAAATATACCAATATAACAAAAAAAACGAATAATTTAAACATACTTAAGCAAAGGATGCAAAGCCCGTTTTTAGTTTTTGTTTCGACAAATGTATTCTACATTTCTTACAGAGGCTATTTTTGTTGCTTGAGATGCAGAAAATAAACTTTAACTGATTTAGCCCACTGCGTACAATTTCTTAGTTGATTCGTATTTTTGCGTCGTATTTTTGCGCATTATGTATTACTGCGTATAATTTTGCGTTCTTTTTTCAAATATTAAAAAGTTGCTTGTAGACTGTCTATCATCAGCGCATAACGATTAAATCATTATAAAGAAAACCATCCAACCATTCTTGCTTTATTATTAAAAATGTCGAAGGCGAAAACAAAATAAAAATATGAAGTCCTTAGCGCAAAAAGAACGTGAAATTTCCTCCAGAATAAACAGAAACTGGAAATAAGGCGGTACATCAAACTTCTCTTTGACGAAACTTGATGCTGTGGGGACGAATGTTTGAATTACTTTTGTTTGAACAAAGGCCTTCTAGCAGATGGGGCTTTTGTACGCGAAATGGCTCCCGTAAATATCGCCGTAAAAGCAACATCCATTGTAATAGAATACAAGGATATTCCTGAAATCTAACATTGCTGAAGATAAAACTGCATGCTCTCCTGTGATGTAATTTAACTGCTAAGAAATAATTCTTACTGGTTTTTACATCGATATATTATAAAATCCTCTGATTGATCCTCAAGGTATGGTCTTTTAGTATCTTATTCTGCACATATCATTGTTCACCAAGATCATAATGCAGCGCGTTTGTCGATACTATGAGATACCCAGTTATAGCTTACTATGATGTTGAGACTTTAATCAAAATTTCATATAAGGAATAAAGGCACGTGCCAATGGTCACGTCATTTCCTTAACTTAGCTATATTTCTGAAAACGGTAAGACTTTTGCCGAGGTCTGATGATGACAATATAATGCAAATTCTTGCTTAGCGGTAGAACAAGTATTTCTTTATGGATAAGGCTGACAAACGAGCAAGCGACTCACCTGATGGTAAGTGATCACCGCCGCCAATGAACATTTGCAGCATTACAGGGATTTTTGAGAGAGAAATGAGAGGGAGTGGAAGGCCCCCCTTTCACTAAATAGAGGAAGAGGTAGGGAGGGGGATGGACCAGCTACCTCACTCACCGAACGAAACGCGGAAGCAAAAACACTCCACTTTACGCTGATTTTCTGTGAGGATCGTGGTACCTATCCGGTTCGAGCCGGCCCATTCAGCAGCGGCAGCTGCGTGGCTCTACCACCGTAAAAAGTATATTACGGTGATAGAGCCACAAAGTATATCCTACCGCTAAGCAAGAACTTGCGAGCACAACAGTGTTTCAGTTTGAAGATCAGTATTGACAGCGTAATTACTGGGTTCTAAACGGATACTTATCAAACAGCCGCCGTACGTGTTACGTAAGTAAATTAGATTGCTCATTCACTATACACGAGGAATTGCAGTTGCGTTACCAAGTAATAAAATAGTGCCGTCGGTTACCTTACTATTTTTTTTTTCTTTTAAATGTAAGCGAAGAGCCCGAGTTACTCTCAGGCATTGTTGTTCTGAACATATTAAACAATTCGATTGCCCGGATCGTCACATGTATCTGTATATACTACAAGCAACTGTTCCGGATCTAGGTGTTCATACGTGTGAGATTTATGTATGTAAAGCGCCAATATCATACAAGATATTTCAATTTTAATGAGTAAGAAGCAAACGAGCAAGCAGCTCACCTGATGGTAAGCATACACCGTCCTTTAAAATGGAAGAGGGAGGGGATGGTGGGGAGGGATAAGAATGTTTTACAGGCCACCGTTAAAAACAAAACGCGAAAAAAGAAAACTCTTCTTGGATCCGCACTTCGATCACCACACCGATATATAAAATAGTTTATCTCTAGAAATGTCAGATGAAAAACAGAATTTGTATTTTAAATCCCAGGACCTATCTAGTTGTGCTAAATGAGCTGTTTGAACACCGTAAGTTTATAATAAAGTAATAGTTAATCTAAACCAAATTTTTTATGGATTAAACGATGATCCGTTTAACGAGCCTTACTTGCGTCACGTGTATAGGTTATAAAATATCTGAATCGATTCAACCTACAAGATATCTAACGCTCGTAAATTCAGTTTTAAGTGGTCGCCCATTTTTCCGATAGACGATCCAATAAATTGAGTGCAGACGACCGCAGACGAATACTAAACTCTCGATTATACACCTAATTTTAAGAATTAATTTTGAGAAATTGAAATGTGCGGTCGCATTTTTATAGGTCTACGAAATTTCAACGAAAAAAATCATCACGTCATCATTATTATAAGTAACGTTCCACATAATTCGTTATACACCAGAAAATTAATATTTCGTTCAAGTGCTTAGTTACTTTCTATCAGGAAATGTGAAATATTGAAGAGTAGCAGCTGACAGTGTCGAGGTAGCTGTAAATGGTTATAGCGTTTTTTAATAGTGTTTAGGCAAGATATGTATATAAGGTGTTGATAGTAGAAATACGCCAACGATTACAAAAAAATTGATTTTTTCGAGTGATTTCGCTTAACAATTATCACGAATAATGAATAGGCGTTGCTTTTTTGATTACTTATTTAACAAATTGACATCTATAGACAATTCAACGCCGCTTAAGTTGTTTAAGAATTATTTAATTAATACACGAAAGAACAAACAAAAATTTTGAAGCATACCTAAAATTAGGTCTAAAACAACTGCTAAAACTTGTTATACCATCAAATTTGATGGAATTAAATCATGTTCCAAGCTATACCAAAAGCATTACGATGATGATGTAGTAGCTTTTTACATAAAAAGAAAAACTTATTTCACGGCGTTAAAAAAGAGGCAAGTCATTAATGCACCCCTTGATTTGAACAAGGTTCGTTGACACTGTGCGATGAGGTCGAATAAAAATTTTAGTGTTTCTGTTGGAAAATATTGTAGTATAAGTACTAACGTAAAAAACATTGAATATTGTTCTTCTAAAATTTTAGAGACTACGTAGAATAAGCCCCTGTCATAACACGTGCCCGTGTTATTTCTAAAATATCCCATAATGTTTTTCTGATCTGTGATGAAAATTGCCTGATTGAAGAAGGCTGACATAAGCGTCCGTAAACGTTCCTAAGCGTAATGACGTCGATTCTACGTAAATAATGACCTATATGTGAACTAAACCTAGAAGCACCGTGAACATTAAAGAGAACGGTCGCTTATCTGTAATATTACGTTGAGATTTTTCAGAAAACATTGACCACGCTAAATTTGACCAATTTTTTTTCTTACCAATCAAGTGCTATGTCTCTCTCAAGATCCATTATCCAAGACAAACTAGACTGTGATATTAGTAGTGTCTCTTACAAATAGATGATAAAAAAGTCACGTAAAACCCGAACTAAAGGAATATACAGTTGACGTGGAACACCCACAGTTAAAATATTCTGCAATTTGTTCTGCTATATGAACTCCTGTTTACAGATTAGATTTCATGGTACTTGTCATTTTTAATTTACCTTTTATATAATTTAATACTATAATTTTTCAAAGTCTAAAATTTACGATATGACAAATTATTGCGATTGGCATTGACATTGGAGTTGAACGATTTTTATTTATCTTTATGTTTATTTAAATTCAATGCATTTTAGCAAATGTCATAACTATTATTTTTATATTCCACTCGTCCATATACATTTTGAACAAGTCAAATCTCACAATTCTTTGTGAAATCAACATTGTAGAACGATCTGAATGAATAACCAATGAATAAATAAACGGGGAAGAATTTTATATAGTTAGTTAGTATGGCCTAAAGAGCGATATTTACAATTATTGCCTTTGCTCACGTGTTGTCTTGACATTGCAATTGTAATACCGGTTATTTTTGATCATTATTAGATTAAAATCCTAAATGAAGGTATAACTTGGGATTTTCAGTTTTTGTTAACATAAAGTAGAAAACTAAGAATGGTACATAAAAATAAATTAAAAATCAAAAAGAAATAATCTTTATTCAATACATTTAACGCTCTTTATAAATGTAAAGCGAAGATTTTCATTGATTTGTTGCACTTTTTTTCTAATAAAACAAAAAATAATTTCGTTACATGTCATGTATGTACTTACGACATATCTAATTTCATTTATTTATTTCTGTTCTTCCGTTTCGTTGTCCAGTCTTCGAATTCCTAAAGGTCAAGGGTGCTGAACATACTTAAATAGAATATTGGATTTTATCAAAGAATATATATCGATTGCTCTAATTTCCGGTGTCTATTTTGGTCTTTCATTAATTTAACTCAAACGTTCAATATATGTTCTTATAACAGAATAGAATTTTAAGAATTGAGAAGTCTGACCAAAATAGCAAGTACAAATCTAATGGAAAGTGACACATTTGTACTTACTCATCGTACATTGTTTTTGTGGTGAATAAAAAAACTCTTGATAAGATTGCTATGCTATAAAGTAGATAGAGTTTTACCACTGACAAAGATGATTTAACAGCTACCGAAAGTTTGCCATAGAAAATTTGTGACAGTTTAAATTGAATCCCAATCCGATTTGAGGCTACTATTTTCCATATTAAGAAAGGTCGTTCAAAACATGAAGATTGGAAGAAATTTTTTGGTTTTGAGTAGAAGGGTTTGGTATGCTAAACGTAGACTCGTAAATCATATCTCAGATATCTTAAAATATGTTTCAAAGACCAGCTATACCCGATTTTGTTAATGGCAACCAATCTACAAGACATCAAACATCCGCGCGGGATGTATAGTAATATAGCCCACAAGTATTTGCATAAACACAGTTGTACTCTCTCTTCCTTTACTTTCAAAGTCTGAACTGGAGGTGAAGATATTATACAGACCTCATAATAACAACTTTTTTTTTTTTAACGCCGTTACGACAAAATATTTCGCAATAAAGGCATTTTACACTCACGCGTTTCACGCGAAAAACGCCCCGATCCGGAACAGTTATCTGCGGTTCAAACAAATTTTACCCCGGGTAGGAATCGAATGTACAACCCGCGAAGCCATTAGCACAAAAACTGCGCCAAACGGGTCATCAAAATACTCCAAGCCGCCGCTAGATAGCTTCAATAAGTAGTCGGGAGCGACTTTGTACACGCCCATTTTTTGTCACGCATGTATAAACTTACTTTTCAACCCAACCAAGAAACAAAAACACAAAGTTATTTTCCTTCACGGGATTCGAATTCACTAACTGCAATTTGTAAATCGCAGGCACACATGTAGCTGTAATATGTTTTTTTTTTACGGAGTAGGCTGACAAACAAGCAAGCGGCTCACCTGATGGTAAGCGACCACCGCCGCCCATGGACATTTGCAACAGAAATTGCAAACGGGTTGCCAGCCTTTACTGGGGGCAATTTTGAAACAAGGAGGGAGGAGGACTGAGAGGGACGTATTATGATAGAGGGGGAGGGATGTTGGAGAGGGGATAGATACGAGGGAGGTGGAGAAGCGGGGCGGGAGGAAGGGAGAGGATGGATGGGGATGGACCACCTCACTCACCGGACGAAACGCGGAAGCAAAAACATTTCCAATATACGCCGATTTTCTTTGAGGTCGTGGTTCTCATCCGGTTCGAGCCGGCCCATTTAGTAGCGGGAACAGCTGCGTGGCTCTACTACCGTTAGAATGTATCTGTGTTATTGTAGATCGTTGCTTTATATTATCCGTCTTTTCAGGAAAACTTAAGAAATCCTACGTTAGCGTGTAGAAGTTCAATTAGTTTTAATATCACAATATGTACAGATTAATGATATTTACTTATTTATTAAAATGATATAGCTCAGCGTTATAAAGCGTTAGCGTTATTAACGCGTTACAATGCTACGCCCGTAAGCCAAATACATTAATATTATTATGTGAATTATCTACACACGATTGGTTTTAGAATTTTCGTTTGCCTTAAATAGGACCGTCATTTAAAATAACACTGCTCGCGAGGGTTGTACCCTTACCGTGATGAAGCATGTTTTCCCCGAAACTTTGCTTAGCAAGTGCAATGGCCTATGCAAATTTTTGGGGTCGTTGACTCCTTTAACTTATACATATTTTAGAGGTTTTCATGTAAAATAAAGTTATATGGTCACCCCCCAACCCATATTAAATTCTTTTGAAAACATTGGTAAAACGTTGCGGTGATAGATTGGATATTCGTTGATTGTCTCTTTTTCTATATTTAAAATATTTCATTTTGTTATATTCTAAAGTTAAACCTTAGAGCTGAAACTTTAATGGTATTGCCGTTTTCGTATATACTCAAATAGTGCACTTTGTGACGGGTATCGGTTTGTTCTCTAAAACCTTATGATTACAGGAGGCCTTAAAGTTCACGGAACCGATAAAAGTTTCTAATTAAGGGACAATAAGTAAATTGTCCATTTTAAATAATTTGCCATGATGAGCCTCTTCGATATTGTCTTTGGAATATTAATAAATCCCTTTAAATCATAATTTGATACAATCCTCATTCAGATCATAATTAGATGTTCCTGTACTTCATGCTTTTAACCATTCATACAACTTACACAGGAGCTACAGTTTACGCCGTAAAATATCTAATAATTAATCTTGAAGCTTAAAAAGCCATATTATATTTGATGGGCCCGTTGGTGGGGTGGTTAGCGCTCCTGACTGCAACGCCAAGCCAGGATAGATTCCCACCCTATTATTAAATATTTGTGCGATGAGGATAAGTACTTCTTCTGTGTCTGGGTGTTAATAATTATGCATTTAAACAGACAGGTATGAATATCAATCGTCTTACCATAGTAAAGGCTCTGCTTAGTTTTGGGATCAGACGGCCATCTGAGAAATGTCCCTCGATATTTATTTAAGCTTACATAGTAAAGCAGGAGATATAATTATTGTAGGCATTTACAACGAATACCTACAGTATACGGTGACATCTAAACTAACTTATGTACCAACCCCACCTCTTTGTAATTCAAAGTGCGTCGAAACGAATTAAAAGTGCAGAATTTCCGTTAAGCGATTTAACCATAGAATGCCGCAACCCTCCCCCTTTCATTAGGCAAATCTACTCTCCTCGCAATTCCTCGACCGCGGAACAAACTACGACTACTAAACGGTATCCCCAGCGGTAAGAACCGTCATAAACTAGACGAGTGTGCTATAATCTTGTGCGTTGCAAAGAATAGCCTATAAATAGTTGCTTTCGCAAAGAACATGCTATTTCCCGTAATTCAGTTTGTATACGTTTGTATAAAGAAAGGGCCGGATTTAGATAAAAAGAAGCCATTTTACTTGTGAGGGCCGCCCACCTCTCAATTTTAAGTTAGAAAATGAACAATAAATGAGAGATAATAAAACACATCATTACTATATACGTATGTTAAATATGTTGTTATTGGTTTTATGCATAGAACTTCTCTCAATTTCGGTGTAGTGTCTTAGTGTTCACTAATTTTGGAATATTGTGATTTTTATTTTACTACCAATTTTATTGTAGGCCCCTCATGATCTGGAGGCCGTCAGCTGAAGCCAAGTAAGTAGGTAAATCCGGCCCTGTATAAAGATTAAATCTGCTTTTTATTCTCAAAGAAGTGGAACATATAGTATATCCCTTTAATATTTTTATAAACGACTCAACTGCCATAAACCGTATATACTGAATTAAATCATTATTTTTTATCTTTTGTCCATTTTTAGTCATTTCAATTTAAATCAAACACAAGACCGCAATTTAGATGTTTTGTGACATTATTATTTAATAATACCGTGTTACCATATACGTCTTATTTGATTTGAGTTAAGAGAAAAAAAAATCGATGGATCTGTAAAAAACATAACGTTTTCATTTTTACGTACGTACATTGGCATACTCACACTTCCTTCACTCTGAAAAATCAGAGGCGGATTTATTCTCAATAAACCGAACTTAATCCGGTACAATAAGTACCGAATATTGTCCTCTAGAGGATTTGAGCCCATGACCTATAAGGCGCGTATACCACTAGGCAGTGGCGGTACTACCTAATAAGGAGTAAAATTTATAAATCTTAATTAGCACATAATTCCCGAATAATTTATTTTTAAATTTGAGCGTTGC